>JAPYYQ010000465.1:0-63701 GCA_030522585.1 Anagyrus pseudococci
CTAAGAACCAATAGTCGCGACGGAAACTATGTAAGAGCCAATCAGATAGCCGGAAAAGAGGCTTCACTGAGACCTCATGACTTTTTTTAGATAGGATAATCTCTATTCAAATTCCAATAGGAAAGTATATTATATACGTATACCTATATTCGTAGGTAAAAGAGAAAGAGAGAGAGAGAGAGAGAAGAGAGAAAGAGGGATGTACACGGATGTATTATTATATTATACGCGGGACAGGTAGTTGTAGGCGGGCGGGGGGCAGGCGCGTCCGATTGTCGAGCACGCGCGCGCGTCTTTTATCTCGGCTTTAATTTGATACGCCACAAAAGTCTCGAGAGCGAATGATATAATCATCCTCGAAATAATTGAAATCTCAACGGAGAGTTAGCTCTGGAGAATAAGCCGGGAGCTTTCAAAAAATGATTACCGCGACAGTGTCGAAATTGGACCAGTGCAAGCGTAAGCTCTCTCTCTCTCGCTCTTCCTCTCTCGCGCGTTCGCGATAAAGAGGGGAGGGAGGGCGCAACGAAGCGAGAACGACGAGGCGAGCGAGCTGAATAACAAGCGGGCGGGGAGTCCTGTATAAGAAAAGCTCGCGCGTTATACAAGCCCAGCCCCAGCAGCTACCCCCTCTCTCTCTCTCAAGCCTTTCTTCGTCTCTCTCTCTCTCTCCGTATAGCTATTGCACAGAAGTCCCGTATGCTCGTGCAATCGTTGTTTACATGGCTGAACGCGCGGCCCGTATAATTTGCAAAGCCATTGCCGGCGTTAATTGATTCTCTTTGAGAGCCGACTGCATGGAAAGAGGGGGTTGGTGAGCCAGTGGGGGTGGGGCATAGGGCTTCTCTGCAGCCGAGGTCGCCAAGGCTTGGTCCGCTAAGAACGATTATTGCACCAAGACCACCTCGCGCACTATAACCTCTCCCTCTTGCTCCTCCCGGCATCCGCTCTCGCTCCTTCTTCCTCGCCGCGTGTGCAGCAGCTACGCGCGCTCTATGCGCCCGATTGTAAAACGTCAGATGCACAGAGTTGGCGATACAGCTGTGCAGCTGGGTGCGGTCGTGCTTATACGGCTGGTGCCACCGCCACCACCGCCGCTGCCGCTTCTTCGATGCGTGCTTAAATGAGCTTTTTGTTCGAGCCGAGCCTCTCTGTCTCCCTCTCTGTTCTCCTACGCGCAAAGCCTTATAAACATGTCTTTGTATAATCCACCGCTCAAACGACAAACACTCGGCTTGATGAAAAATGTCTATGCATACAGCAGCAGCGGGGATATATTTCAAGGCCTTTTTTTGTTGTTTGGTTGGAAAATACCGACTGCATTAGCGGAAGGCTAATAAATAATAGAAAAGCAAGGCGGAAGAGGAGTAGATGGTGCGGAGGGGGGGGGGGAAGCAAGTTGGCTGGAGCTCGATTAGCGAGGCAGGCGTGAGCGGCTTGAGGCAGGGGGTGGCTGAGGACGATAGCGCTCGGCTCTGCGGCGGGCTGATCGTAGTTGCATGCTCGGCAGCGGCGGTCGCTTCCCGCTGACGAGCCTCTGTCCCGAGTCCTCGGCACGCGACACACGCGTGTGCGCGACTCCGGTCGATCCCGTCCACCCCACCCCCCGTCCCCTCGCCCGTTACGCGCGCGACGAGCTTATTCATTATGCAGCGGATCACGACAGCTCGCGCTCGCAGGAAATTATGTTTCGTGTCTCGCTTGCGCGCCAATACCACCCAGCTGAGCCACCTACCCCCCCCCCACCCGCTTCGAGCCGTACGCGTAATGCACGGCTTCGCGACGCTTAAGACGGATCACCATCACCGGGACCTACTGTCCTGATTTAGCGCCTGACGCACAACCCCACCGCCGCCTAGTCTTCCCGCTGCCATTCGCCTGCGCACCCATCTATATATACACACGTGCACACCCTATAACCAACGCTATCCACTGTAGTCTCTACCCTACTCGGGCTTCTTAGCTAACTTGCCTATGTCGAGCTTCGACGCTTCAAATTCGTCATTTCATTTCATTCTTGTTGTACACTATTCAACTGTTGTATCTACCAGCTGCGAGACCTTGTTTCTTTTTTTCAAGTAAACATTTTTCCTCTTTTTTTTGTAATCGAAAAAAGGAGGAGGAGTTGGATGGAGGTTGAAAGAGTTCCGCGGCTGCAATAGGGCCAGAAATGCAAATGCCGAAGGCAACGTCAGAGATTACTCGCAAATCCGAAATCGAGGACGAAGACGACTAGGATGCATCCTCGAAATAAATACACACACACATATATATAGAAGTGTATATCCGTATATATGGCTATAGGTCCTATTGATCAGTTAGCGGGGGAGTAGTGTATCGAAAGATGGCCGTGTAGTACAGTCAATGTATACACGAGACGCCGCGCGAGTCTATATAGGTCCCGGTGCAATAGTAGCAAAAGAGGGAAAATTCCTATCTTCGTTCGAATTCCGCGGATATGCCTTTCGTCTTTTTCCGTATAGCCCCTCTCGCTTATGCCGTAAGCCATGTATTCGCTTGTTTTCCTTTTCTCTCGCTCTCATTTCGCTAGCCTCACCCCCACCCCCCTCCGCCGCGCACACGGCCAAGCCACTCCGAGCTCTATACACAGACATGTCCAATGTCGAGAGCGCGCTGCTTCTCCACTCTCTCGCCAAGTATAAATCCATTACAGCGCCTCGACATTCTTCGGGAAAAGCCAGCGAGGAAAGAGGGAGAGATAAGAGCGAGAAGAGGCAACAGTGGGGCCCGAGGGCCACGGCAAAAGAGATGCAGGACGAATCGAACTCGGCGGCTCCCTCGACCCACAGCTGCCCCCCATTCTCCAGGCCAGCCGAGGGGCTGGCAGTAGTCCCCCCCCCTTACCCCTTGGCCGCCGTTCAAATGCTCGATCCGACAATAAAAAGCAATGCACGTCGCTCGCGAAAATCCTCTACTTTCGCGAGAGGACCGAGGCACACCTGAAGAGCTTTATTCCCTTCCACTATCCCATCCCCCCCCCCTCTTGCGGCTCTCTCTCCCTCTCGTTCGTTGCTCGAGCGGATTGCGTTTTGTCCGGATGAAGACGCCGCCGGCTACGACTGCATCAACGAAACTCACATTTGTTTCGGGCGCACGGGGCTGGGGGGGGGGGGAAGGAAAAAAAGTGTGTTTGTGCTTGGAGCTCGGCCAGATAATCTGCGACAATAGATTATTGTGCGCGCCCTCGCTGCCCCGCCAGATAGACCGAGCTAGCGAGAGGAGTGTGGGGGGAGGAGGGCTGGGGGTGGAAAAGAGAGAGAGAGCTATTGGTTTTCCCTCTTACACGCCGGAGAGATATCCTTCACGTGAGCGCTCGTACGTGCGCGGCCCGGGACTCTCGTACACGATCATCAGTATATCCCCCTCACCTCCTCCCCCCTCCCTCTTGTCGAGTCTCTATATCCTCCTTTTCTCTCGTCAATTTTCTCCCATCTCGCTCTTATATGCCCCTCTCGAGTCGCCTCTTCGCGCTGCTCAAATTTTCCAACTTGACTCGTTTCGCGACGACTCTACCCGCTCCCTCCCTCCACCTCTCTTTCTCTATCTCTTATATTTTCGATGTACATCGCCTTGAGTGAGTTATACTTTCGAGGCATAAGAAACTTTTGGAATTTATGTTCTCTTACTTTCGCGCGAATGTAAAGTAATTTTAAGAAGTGGGCACGAAAAAAAAGTACTTTTTTCAAATTACATGTTTTTACGCGCCTCCCCTCCCCCCCTGCCCCCCACGGCCGTTGCCTCCCTGAGTAGCTATGAATTTTTTGTCTTGATTCGCAGAAAAAGTACATGCATTCCCGAGATGTTGATCAATATTTATTCGACTTTCAAAGGCATCTTTAAACTTTTAAAATTTTATAATTTGTTCTAATGCCACTTTAACGCATACCAACTGCTACTCGTAATAATTCTCTTTTTATTTTCAGCTTTAATAACGTTATGGTAATAATTTTTAGAAACATTTGATTTTCCGAGGAAAAATGAAAAGTGCGAATGTATATTTAATGTGGCAGTATTAATTGCCAGAATTTTAAACGTTAAAGCAATAGATTAAAAAAAAAGAGTGTTTGGTCAAAAGAGCAATAAATTTCGGTGTTGGTACGTTGAAAATATTTTTTCCTCATCGCCCGGCAATATTTGATAAACAAAAAAAAATTTTAAAGTCTAATTTAATCGACGTACTTTATACTTTGGCAAAAGCCGTTAAATCCATTTCATAAAATAAACAATAGGGTAATAGCATTCGCGGTTTATATCCCGAGTTCGAAAATGTTTTATGTAATATGCAAATGCCCGGCTAGCGAGTTTGCTCATCCAATTTGAATCTTAGCTGTCAAAATATACGCTCGGTCAATCAATCAATTGGACATTCCATCGGCCCGTGTTCTTTCGCAAGATTTTTTCTCTCTTTTGTTCTCGCCGAAAAAGATTACTCTCTCTCTTCTTTTCGCTCTTCTTTTGTCGGAGAGCAAAGGGAAAAAGGAAAAAGGAAAAAGAATAAGATACCTAGGACTCTGAAAGGACGAGTGTACGCCGGGAAGAAAATTCGATAGCGAAATAAAGGTGTAGCGATGGACGTGGCCAAGTAAGTGGGGGAGTGGACGGGGCGAGAAGGAAGAGAGAGAGAGAGCATGGTGCTGTCGTGGCTATAGGGGCTGTGGGCTGGGGGAGGGGGAGGAAACTATTTGAGAAATCAGTCCCTGATTCGTTTACCTTTGCGAAAATCTACTTTCAGCAGATCGGACCTCCGGCCCTGAAAGTGGAGAGACAGGCTTTTTCTCCTCGAACCGAGTCTCGAGCTTTTTTTTCCCTCCCCCCGATGACCTTTCTTCTCTCCCTGGCCACCTAGATTCCCGCGATTGCGGCCGGGGGGAAGAACGATTTCGTCCCAAACTCGCGACCAATGACGGCAAAGCATTTTAATTTTTCATAAAGATCCATTTTGAGCGTGGGCTCTTCTTCATATACGTTCGTACGAGAAAGGAACGAAAAAGATTAAAGCGCAGTGTCAGCTAGTCTTACTATTTCTATAAGCAATGAGTTGTGTGTGCATGTGTGTGTATGCGTTTGTTACGTTTCTATTTTAGTTCAGCAGTGCATAGCTGGAATATTTTAGGAAAGTCAGCTTATCTCATGCGCAGTTTGGTTCGTAGTTTAAAGCTGCATTTGCGTAAACCTTGCAGAGATTCAGGTTAAAGCTACTTACCTTAATACTGCTAAGTAAGGCTTCATTAAAAAATATCAACAGCATAATCTCCATAAAAGTAAGAATGAAATGTTTTACCCTCTTGATCATGGCTTTTAATTAAAGACTACGCACTCGCACATTCTCGAGGCCCCATTTGCTCGGACCTTTTATCAGTCAATTCATTAACGTTTCGAAAGTATATAAAACTAAGTACATACGCACATGGGTGCAGCAAAAGAACAACGCAATTATTTTTCCCGGCAAATTTTGAGAAAAAGGCCGCGCATAACTGTAAATAATTTATTTGAAATGTTAAATTAATTTTTTTCCCTGGTATCGCTCGCGAGCTTATAAAAGGAAAATCGAGCTCGAAAAACATAACGGGCGTATAATGTTTGTTTTCATCGGGCCCTGATCGACAGAGCCGCGTAATCAACTCTCTTTTCATCGTATATACAAATTTAAACAGGGGGGCGCGCGCAGCGTTTGCATAAATTCATCCGCGCGGCGCAAAGCACGAAGGGGCTTAAAGATCGAATTTCGTATTTAACCGGCCCGAATATCCGGTTAGAAATAAATAGAAACAATCAAGAGGGAGGCTGAGGAGGGTTGAGTGTAAGAGAAGAGCGCCTGGGTTGTAGGTGGATAGACGCGAGAGCAGCGCGTTTTCCTCTCTCGTCGAAATCGTTTGGCCGACATCCAATGAGCTAAGCTCGTATAGAGAGGGTAGAAGACAGGCGGTCGGGCAAGGCTTGGCCGGGCATTAACGTTTTCATCGTCTCATTCGTGCGAATGCCGCGCGCTCTTGCTTTTTCCATTTGCTTTGGCCGGCACAAAAACGCGCAACAGATGTGCGAGAGGCTGGATGGGTGGGGGGGAAAAGGGCCGGCTCTATCGATCGCCTATTTTCATATCCTTTGAGCAATTTTTAAAGCGGCTCATGCATTTATTCAGCGCGACGTACCGCGCACACTTATGTGCCTCCCCCCCATTCGCTTTTTCACTTTTGTAAAGCCTAGCTGCCCACTTGCCTCTTGACATTTCCCAGCGCGTGCGTTTAAGAATATTTAGATTTCCAAGTGCTCTCTCTTTCTCTCTTTCTTCTCGGTACAGAGGAGACGGGGATTTTTATCAGCTTATAAAGCGACTCGATTCCTCTTTGCGCTTTATGATCGCCGAGAAGGAGGTGAGAAGGAGCGGAGAAAGCGCGCGGGCGATGCGGAGAAGAGATTTTTCGGGGCTACAAATCGGCACGCGCTCTCTCGCTCGGTGCTCCGTGCCTATAGCCAAGGATGCCGAGGCATAGTAATGAGGACAAATGAAGTATCCAAATTATAGGCGTCTATGGTAGATAGAGGCCGGCCGGGGGAGAAAGGGCCGAGAGACTAGTAGCCAGGCGGGCTCTCATGAGTTATTCATGGGGGGCCGTCATAGCCACTCCATCCAGATTGCGAGATTAATCGAGTGCGCGAGAGGCCGCCGGCAGACCTCCCTCTCTGTGCTCCTGCTCTTCTGCCTATACAGCAGCTCCTTTGGCCGGAGTAAGCTTGCGCTTCCAGCCGCCGCCGCCGCCGCTTCTTTTCTTATTTGTGTGCCTTTCGCTCGCGTTGATGCCAGCTCGTTTATTCACCTCAGCCCCCCCCCCCGCCTGATATGGCCATTCTCCCCCTCTCTTTCTCTCGCCTCAGCCCTCGGCTTTTGCTATACTGGCGCTTGCGCTACGGCTGCACCTACGCTAGACAAATACCAGATATCTCTCCGACACAAGCTCG
Organism: Anagyrus pseudococci; assembly: GCA_030522585.1. Taxonomy (NCBI): domain Eukaryota; kingdom Metazoa; phylum Arthropoda; class Insecta; order Hymenoptera; family Encyrtidae; genus Anagyrus; species Anagyrus pseudococci. The sequence goes on from JAPYYQ010000465.1 coordinate 6,979, forward strand.
AACTTTGTTCCCGCGATAGTTCAATATTTTTCTAAGAATACCGATCACCCCGTTTCCTATCGATTTGTCTCCCTTCCACCTCTTTTCTCTCTTTATTTCTCCTTTCTTTTTCTTATTCTTCAGCCTCCCCGCACAGTGCCAGAGAGTGCCATTTCTCCACTATTTATAAACTTTCGTCTACTCGTGAAATTCGGCTCATCTTTTCGTTCGTGAATGAGCGTCTTTATCGGCTCATCGAGAGGTCATTACGAAATAGTTGGACCCGAGCTACGTAGAAAATTCAAACTCGCGTAGGGGGTATAACGAGAGTCGTTCATTTGTTTCCAAAAGCTCCGGGCATGCCGTGGGAATTATTAGGGGGGAGAAGGCATTTGCGTGCGTAGGTCTTAGCTCATAAAGGTCGCGTTTTCCCGCGCGATGGTAATTTGATTTTACGGCTTACACGTCGCGTCTCGTAAATTTTCAGGTTTTCGCGGCGCTGCGTTTCTATGCTGGAGCGATGGGAGCGTACACGTATACAGAGAGGCTGTTTCTTTTTATTTGCCGCGGGGAGAGTGCGCGGTCGGGTGGGCGAGAGAGAGAGCGCGCAACGTAAATTCGATTCGCGGAGAGTTAAAACCCGAGGAAAACATTTCCAAGACGTGTGCGCGAGAGAGCGCTTGGATGGAGGGGGGGAGTGAGGCCAGTGAAGAAGGAAAGTGGCGCTTAGAATACACAGGACACGCTACTCACGTGCGGGGGCTCTACGTGTATGTCAATATCGGCAGGCGAGGCTGCCCTCCCTTTCCTCCTCCTCCTCCGCGTTATATCCTTCTTGCTTTTTCTCGCGCCGGGGCTTGCTCCAGAGCCACTACCGCTGCTTCCGCGGCCGATAAAATAATAATGGAAGAGCTTCGCGGCTGGCTACTCGAAGGCGTGCCCGGAAAGGTGGATGTTAACTCGGCCACGCGAACTTCTCGCGGCAGACGCGCCTCGGCTGTAGAACGAGCGGGAGGAAAAAAGAGAGCGAGAGAAAGAGCTTGCAGCGGTGGAGGCCAGTTAAGGCGCGAAAGTAAGTTCGAAGCGCGAATAACCGGCTGCGCGCGCCCTGCGTTTTACGAGTTCTTCTTCTTCTTCTTCTTCTGCCACTATTGCTGCTGGGGAATCCCCCATTACCAAGGAGACCCTCTTTCTCTCCTTCTCTTACTCTCTACTGCTCGGCCTCCCTTCCAAGCGGCCTGCGAATTAAGGGGACCGATTCGCAGGCAGCCACGCCGATTCTCGACCTTTCCCTCGGTCCCTGGCTTTTCCTCAAGCCCCCCCACTGCTCCATCTTCCCCTTCGTACGGAGAGGCGTCTGTCTTGGTTTAATAAGGGGAATTACTTGTGAAAACGATGGGTAACGGAAGTGGGCCGTGAGGGAGAAGGAGGATGGAAGGTAGCCCGAGGCCGGAGAGAAGAGAGAGGCTGGAGGGGAGAGTGAGCCGACTGCCTGGCCGTACGCGTTCCCTCAACTTTTCTCAACTTCCATTTCGCGGACCGTTACTTCACATTCAAATGAGGCGGACTACGCGCTATGCACTGTGCCACCGCAACTCCTCTTCCCCCCTTCCTCTCGCCCTGCGGCCCGGTTTACTCGGGGAAAAAAGGTGCGACAGTCGGGGCAATGCTAAAAATGTAAATCTCAAACTGTACAGCGAGAAAGAGAGCGACGGCCATTCCGTATGCGCAACTCTGTAGCGGCCCCACGATCGAGACCGACTCTCTTCCTCTGCCCCCCTCTCTCTCGCTGATTACGCGCTTCAGTTTTAATATATTTTAGCGCGAGAGCTCGTACCGCTCCTCCCCGACACCCCGCCGCGACTTTATACTTTCCTGAAACTTCTTCTCCGATAACTTATTCCCATGAATAGAGCCGCGCGCGTGCGGAGGTGCGGCCGCTTCTCCAAGCGGACGACTTACTCATTTCTTCTATTAATTCAGTTGGGCTCGTTGCGGAATATTGAAAGGTCGAGGTTTGAGCTTGGCTACAGCTAGAGCGGCATACCGGTCAGCTAATGCACGCTACATTTAATGCCCGAGCCATAAAGGGAAAGCTCGATTTGCCACGGCGGCGGAGTAGTAATTCTCTCGGGGGATGAGCGGTGAAACGGCGGAGTAGGGGGGGGGTAAAGAATCGGCGGACCAATCGTCCTCGCATTTATTATTCCGCAGATTAAAGGATCGGCTATGGAGTGGAGGGGGCGGCTGCAGTTTGCGCGGGAGAGAGGATCCGCGGAGAGTGATCGATGGGTGCGACGGTCCGGCGCGGTGCGGTCTGCCCAAGCTCATTGCGGCGATGCCCCGACGAATGAGTCTCGGCTTGAATGACCCCTTCCAGCGCGTTCGTTGCCCGGGACTACGCGGCAAGGCCAACTAAACTCTCCCGCTCTATCTGTCTCTCGCTTCCTCCTCGCGTCCCTCTCTCACTCTTGAGCTTATCTCCAGTCACGCTCGGACTGTGCCTGCGATGCTGCAGATGCGTGACGCGGAAGAAGGAGTTGCAGGGCTCGGCCGGCCATAGGAAATCAGAGCCGGTAACGAGAGAGGTCAAACGCGGAGAATCCGTTGTCACTCTGGTCTCTTAATGTATTTGTACTTTATTCTTTGTTCATCTGTGCATCGTTTACATATAGGAGAATGCGAGTTTTTTCTTCTCTAGCTAATGGTAACCGTGATGTTCAGTGGGGGAAAATAAAGCATCGACCATCTCAAGTCGAATGAATAGTCTCGGTTGAGCGAGCCTGCAAAGAGGGCAGAAGGGGTGGAGGAGCTAATCAGCGCATTATAAACACGAGTCTTGATAATATTGTCTGGGTAGCTCGGCAAGTTTGCCGGAGGGTTGGATAGCAAGTACACCACTAGAAGCCTTATCTACTGAAGAAGCCGAGGGTAGCGGGAGGAGTAGGAAGGCGTCGCGGGATAATCGAGGCGCCGGGCAAATATTTCAAGCGGTAGACTCTCCTTTGCTCTTCTTCATGCCTCGAATACTTTGTTTGCGCTCCTCCGCGAACGGTCTTTCTCTCGGGGGAACGCGGCCGTATCGAATAGCCAGCCAGCGTTGGAATGAGTATTGGCGAAAAAGGCAGCAGGCGGCTACTTCGACGCTTGACATTTCGTGGCATATCTGCGTCCATTAAATAATTACGCGGCAAAAGGCGCAGTGCCGTTGAAAAAGGGGGCGCCTCGGGGCAATATTGAAAAATTGGGCTTTGTCCATCAGCGGCCCAGAGTCGTCGTCGTCGTCGTTGCATCCGAGCGAGAAATGCCTCGGGCTTGGCGCCGCTTTAGTGGCCTCTTGGGAGAGAATAAGCCAGAGGCGTGTATACACGGCGGCGGTGCTGGCCGAGCCTCCGGGCCTTTTCAAAAATGGCATAAGCCGATGAAAGGGATTCTATTTAAACTAGACCTCCGGCCACTCCGCCGCGGCTCCCGGCCTGCTGCTGCTTTTCCTTCGTCGGCTGGCCCGGCTCTCTCTCTCTCTCTCCTTGCTCTCTTCTAACTTGGATTCATGAATATAGAAAAGTTTGCTGTACGACCTTAGACGACGTGTACTTGCACGTGATTAGCTGGCTTTCTTCTGTTGACGAATAGCTCGTTAGTTAAAACCCAAAATGTGCCACACCAGTCTCTCGCGTTGATGTGACAGCTGAATGAATATTTTTTTCTTTTTCAATAAAACTACTGTTAGCGTTAGGTACGATACAACAGTTTTACATAATAAGTACAGCACAGGACTGTAGGTAAAATCTCGATTTGAAAGGTGACCCAGTGAGATGTTCTCTTGGTGATAAGACGCGCTGGACAATTGGTGGGCGCACAGTTATATATATATACTATATCCATATAAATATCCATCTATAGTTATATGTGTACATTTAGATTCTATAGCTGTAGGAGCGGCGTGATGAAGCAATTTCGCGACAGCATCTTCGAGGATGATTGGATTACGAAGGCGGACTCGATAAAGCCTCCTCCGCCGCCACGTATGTATGAGTCTCCTCTCTCTCTGTCTGACTGACGCTGCTCCCTTATCAATATAACCTCGTTGCGGAACACAAACCCAATTACCATGATCCGCGTGTGCTCGGGCGTAAGAAATAAACTTACTATTGAATTTTCACCCACCCCCTACCACCATCACCAAAGCCACCCACCTCTCAATCCCTCTTTCCATCGCCATCCCTTCTCCCCTTTATCTCTATATCCAATTATATTCCTTTTATTTCTCGCTCTCTCTCTCTCTTCATCAATCGCGGAGAAACATCTCTTTTATTACGGCACGAAGGTGGATAGAGTCAAGAAGAAGCGATTTGTTGATCTACGAACAAGATTAAGTATTATTGCGTTAGTTGCCGCTACCGGGTATGCAACGATTCGGCGAATAATTGACGCGCTTTTATCAAATATCAAAGCGATCAGCTCGGTGTACGTTTGAAATGATTCAAGTTTGCCGCTTGTAATATTGTTTATTGATTTTATATTAAAAAAACACGGGCGAATTTGAATTAGCAGTTGATAAAATCATTAATAATACAAAGAAAAGAGAGAGGAAAAAAAATCGTTTGAAACGCAGATGGAAATTGCGCGGGTGAAAGAGGTACTGGTCGAGGGCGGAGGAGAGGAAAAAAGAAAGCGGAAATTATCATAAATATGCAAGGCTTTACTTTTGTTTGTCCCGCTCCTCGAAGAATGATAAGTGAAGATTGCAATAATTGACTTAATGGCCACTTAACGGCAAGAAGAAAGGTAAAGGGAAAATGAGTATGAAAAAGATTTGAAATGATGTCATAGAGAGTTGAAGATAGGCAAAAAGAAGGGCGTTACTTTTTCACTTTACTTTCATAACTGAAATCGTTGAATATTAATGCTAGTAAGCAGGCGTGGTAGGGGAGGAGGGCCGCAGTGCCGCGTGACTTTCTCGCCGGGCCCGGATTCGCGACGGCCAAAGCTGAGAAAGGTAAATGAGAAAATTATAAAAGTGTCCACGTAAATTATCCTCCCGGACCCTATTGATTTTTTTAAGTGATCCCTCCACCTCCTCCGCGCTAGTCCTACTCCCTCCTCCTCGTCTTCCTATCTCTCGCTTCGGGCGTTTTAACTGATCTTTTATTTTTCTTTCGACTAATTAGGTTAATAAAAAATTGTGAAAAGCAAAAATCTTGACTTAATTAACTCTCGTTCGTTTTGTGCCCGAGATGTAAAATTTGCAAGATTTTACAGAAACTATGAGAACTTCAGTCAAAGGTGCTTGATAAAAAGAGAAATGAGAGGGAGAGAAGAGAGAAAAAAGGGGGTAAAGAAAATGTTCAAGTCGTTCGCGTGACTGAATGGCTGCCAATATTTGTAAGAGACTTAAGAATCGAGTTAAGTGAAAAAATGAAATTTTGAGAAAATTGTAAAAGGTAAGCAGCAATACCAATGCAGGAGCAGCATCGGTGGCAGGAGGAGGAGAAGCAGTACCATCCTGAAGAGGATCAAAGCGCTTGCTTTGTCAGGCTGTGCCAACTTTCCTTCATTTTTTGTCTCCTCCGGTAGATGGATGAGATCCGTTTTCCCGTGGAGTAAAAAAAAGGGGGGGAGCTTACCAGTCGTCTTTTCTGTCTCGAAAAATGTCGTTTTATTACCCGAGTAAAGTCTGCTGCTGCTGCTACTGCTGGCGCTGCAGCTGCTAGATGCTGCAGTACTGCCTGAGCTTAATGTGCGGCCTGGATTTATCCGTGCGGCGGTAATCAATCGTGCAGGAAAGCGCGAGATTCGCGCTCGAACTACCCTTGTATTTATCACGTCGAACGCCGAGCCGTGCTTAATTTGCATGATTTATGGGCCTTCAAATCCAGACTATAACTTTACTTTTATTATTTAATTAACAGTAAATAATGTTTACTTCGCGTTTATTAAGTCGAGAGAGGAAAGGAGAGCAGGCTCTGTACACTCAACTGCGATAACGTTACGTTCAAATAACGATGCAATATCGTAACGGGCATTTAGAAACACTCGAATGCTAGCCGTGGCTTTTTGCCTTACAAATATTTTCGATTAAAGCCGCGCGGCGGCAACAAACCGATATGAATCCGATAGCCGCCAATTAAACGTAAGCTTATTATGCAGATAGCCCCGATAACCAGCGACATCGATATCAATTCTCTCTCCGAGCGCTGCTTAATTTCCAACGATTTTGTATTATAAAAACGTTGATGAAGCTGGCGTTGAAAGATTTGTTGTTTCACAAGAATAACCTCAGGACTTTACTTATCGTTTTAATTAGTCGCCGGCATCTCCGGGCAAAATTTATTAAACGTCTTGGCCAGCCAACAAATAATTTATCGGTCGGTTTGATTTTTTCCGTAAAAGAGCAGGCAGAAAGAGTGAGAGGGGTAGAAGGAGAGAGAGAGGAGCTTAATAAGAGGAAATCATGGCTGACTGCACTGGCGCGCAGTGGAGTAGGATGAGCAGGGGTAGACGGAGGAAAAAGAGAGAAGTAGAGGTATGGTGGTAGTGGCGTCGGCGGCGGTGGTGGTGCTGGTGGAAGAGGAGAAGGAGGACTGGAAACGGGAGAGCGCAAGGCTATTTATCAGACGACCCTCATTAACCGTCTCCGCCACAAATAAAGCACTCGGCGAGAAATATCTTATCTCGGGCTCGTTTCTTCTTACCTTACGGAAAACTATCCCGATATCGAGGTCTCGCGAGGCTTGTCGCAGCCGCTTTTTTTCTCTCCCTCTCTCTTTCTCCTCCTCCTTTTTCGCTCATTCCCTCTACCTCCTCTGCTGCCAATGCCGCCCCCCCCCCTGCCATCTCCTTAGAGCAGCTCCTCGTTTTCCCACGGGCAATCGATTCTCGTCGCACAGAGCCGCGTGATCTACGCTGCTTTCTCCCTCGGCCGCTATCTCTCGCTCTCTCACCCACTCAGTCACTCAGTCACTCTCTGTTTCTCTCTCGCCATCTCCCACAGCGCTGCTGTACACGTAACAAGGCAGCGGTGCGGCCGAGAGAACACGCGTCGCGCGGCAAGCTGGCCGTGTGTGTGTGTGTGTCGTGTGTGCGAGGGCGCGAAAGGCCCAGCAGACGAGTCGCTGCCGAGAGATAACAAGCAGTCGAGTCCGATGGCTCGGGCGCAAACACCACTCTACCGCCGGGGCACCGACTTGCCCCGGTCGTTACAACCCGTAACGACATACTCGCGCACATCCCTAGCCCTCCGCCCCCTAACCGACAAGGGCTTTCTCTTTCTCTCCCTCGAGCTCCCAGCTCTGCACATTCCAATAGACTTTCGCGGCTTTCCGCCGCCCCCCTGGCCGCGCTGACGGATGCGAGAGAGAGCGTGTACGGGGGCGCGTGAGGAGAGCAAGGATAACGAGGTGACGCCGCGCTAGCACTCCGCTGAGCCGGGGCACTTTTGGTAACGAAGAACCTGGGCATTCCTGCCTCTGCGCGCCCCTCAATAATAATACACCGAACGCCGGGCTGGAGATGCTATTTTCGAGAATTCGCGGCTTTTGCCGTTTCCTCTTGCATCCCGCAAGTCTCGAGAAGGAAGGATCTTGGGACACCTCTCCTCTCTATTCTGTAAGAAATTCACCGGACCGAGAATATGCGATGCGAGACGTATTGCGGGCAGAGAGACAGTTCGTCGAAAAATACACGACTGGCTCAATGGCTGCTGCGGCTTTTATGTAGGTGCTACGCTAAAATAGGTCCGCGACGGTTCAATGCGAAAATAGCGTGCTCTGTCTCGTTCCCAAATCTGGCTTATTAATGGATCTTTACAAACATCTATTCCAAGAAATAAGCGCTCCGTACGGGTGTATACCGAGAGAGCCGGAGGTGGAGTTTTGTCGCGGCTCGTTAGACGATTCGCCGCTGGCGTCGAGCAAGATTAATGCAGCGCCGAGAGAGGCTCGAGAGAGCTCCGCGGTATATACCTGACGTATGCTTAATAATTCGCGGCATAGAGCAGATGGTGAAGCGGGAGGAAGATGACAGGGGGAGTTCGGACGAGTCTAAAGAAAGAAAAATCGAAGGAGCAAGAGGTCTAGGGATGTAGGGGGGTGGATATGAGCCGCTGGTCTAGGATGTGAGCTGTGATCGAAATGCGGGGATCGTTTTAAGCAGCCGCGGAGTCAGCCCTGGCCATTTCGAAGCGGGCCACGTGCCGCGCGATTCCATATATTGCATTAATACTTCCAATTCCCTCGGCCCCGCTTTGCTCGATCCTCTCTCTCTATCCACCCCCCCCCCTCGTCTTTTCGTTCCGGTATATAGAGCGCGCTTCCCTTCCCCCCCTCGCTACCTCGCTCTAGCGCATTAACAGCGAACTTACGGCCGATTCAAATGTAAGTGCGATTATAACGATCCGAGAAGATTGCCATTAAATTCCATATCGATAGCGGAACACGTTATGGCGGGAGATGGGCGAAACGAGAGAAAGAGAGAAGGAGCGCACATGATGCCTTTTTCATGATCATTTTCCTTTCGAATTGACTCGCGAAACTCCCTATTTCGTATATAACTACTCATCCTCCTCCTCCCACGACTCCCACGGCGTAATGTAAGTGAATCCGAATGTCGAGGATGGAAAGACTTTTTTATCTCGCCCGCTCCCTCCCTCTCTATCGGTGCTTCTACTTAACGACTATTTTTTTTTTTACATCGACGTTACCATTAACAGAAATATTATATAAATTGTGGTAATAAACCTATACCCACATTAAAAAAAGATCTGTACAAACTATTCTTTTTTTCCTATTTTTATAAAAATCCCTTATATTTCCATAACGTCCACAGATGAAATACTACATTTGACTTTTAACAAGTCAATCGAGTTTCTCATAGTCGCATAACCCCCCGCAGCTAACGAATAAAAAAGAAAAAAGAAGTATCGGGATGAGAGGAAAAGATCGAAGCACATCAAGGCCATTGCAGCGTTAAATCCATACCCGCAGCATAGAGCGCGCTAATCCGCGCGCGCACCGTCAAAGCGTGTCCCAGTGAGCGAGCGCGAAAGTTTGCCTAGCTAGAGAGAACAGAGGGGGGGGGGGCGATTCCGGGTCGGATAAGCCGTGCGTCGCCGAGGTGGCCGGGAGGCAATCATCTCGGCGGAAATTCAAGAAGCCGCGACTCCCCGCGGACTTGTCGCGCATAAGAGAGAGAGAGAGAGGGGAGAAGAGTCGAGAGGGCAATCGGCCGGCTCAAAGCGCTGGAAAAGTGCGCGCACAGAGCTGTGCGACAGCAGTGGCATCATCATCGTGCTCGAGTGCGGGGGGAGGCTACAGGGCCCCGAGAGCCAACTCTCGAGCCCGAGACTCTTTAGTCGCGTGACTCTGCGGAGAGCTCGCGCGGAGAGGCTATATAATACGCCTTGCGCCCTCGGCAAGTCTTATCGGGGCTCAACTTCTCATCGGCACGCACTCGTCTCCCGATCCACTCCTACCCTCAACCTCTGCCCTCGTGACTTTTCTTACGTGCGCCCGGGCGAACACGAGGGAGCGAGAGAGAGAGAGAGCCGATGGCGTCCCCGGCGTTTGTCACGCAGACTATTTATGCTCCGACGTGCAGCGGTTCGATATTATACCGACCAGCCTTATTTGGTCGCTTGCACACGTTATTCGCACCCCTCCCCCTCTGGCCTTACCGTTCATTCGATATATACGCCCGGTGCCCTTTAAGTTTTCCAAACCAAAGAGCATCCTCCGCATGCGTGTAAAAGCTGTGCGCGCTCTACTTTTATCTCTTTCTCCTCAATTACCAATTTATTTAAAAGCTCTCGACTTATTTTTGAATGATATATATTCTACTTAAAATAAGCGAACTTCGTCAAGATTTAATGCGCCGAGATTATTTTTAATAGTCTCCCCGCCTCGTCGTGTCCCGGCACTCGCATAAAGCGGATGTACGGCTATTAGGGAAACGGAATCAAAGCGAGAGTTGTTAGCTATTGACGTTATTCGCAATAAATACGGCATTACTTTGCCCCCCTCCCCCACGGCATTTCCGCGAAATTCACGTATTGCGCTCTTTCGCGAATAACTTGAATTTCGCGAAATTCATTGTCTTGAGTGCGCAGGCGAAACTTCGTTGCGCATAAATTTTCCGAGGAAAATCCGTTGAGCAGAGTCGGAGAGCAAGCGACGTTGAGCAGAAGAGAGAGAGAGAGAGAGAGAGAGAGAGAGCTCACCGGCTGAACGTGTGACTCGGCGAGTTCAAAATTAAGATTTTGTCGCATCAGAAGTTTGCTTTGGACACGCCGTCCTCCTCCTCGGCGTTTCCTTTGACCCGCTTATTAGACGGCTCTTTTCGCAGATACATATATATTTTGCCCTAAACCAACCGAGCGTATACATCGAAGAGAGAGCATCGGGCCGAATTTAATACTCTGCGTACTCTTAATAATCGACAAGCGGATCTGTCGCGTAATATAACGTAAGTATTTGTCGCATGGCAACTCGAGCAAAAGTTTTGATTAAAGGAATAATGCTGTCGGTATATATACGTATACGATTGCCAGAGCGAGCGGCTCGTGTAGATTTTTTCCAACGATTTGATCATACGAGAGAGAGACAGGTACATTGATTTGCTGGAATGAAATACAATAGTCTTCTCTCGGGCGCGCGCGCGCTACACAACAATTTTCCGAGCGAATTGTCATTTGGCTTGCCGCAGATATTCATCGAGCAAGTTTATTAGCGCGCTAAATCGCTCCCCGCGCGTGTACACACAAGCAAGCAAGCGCGCGTTTCTCGTCGAAATAAATACCGTGACGTTTTATGAGCTATGCGTATTTGTGTGTGTGTGTGCACATGCCCGGCATATCGCAACATGCCATTTCAGATTAAATTAGTAACCGTAAATCAGTTGACAATCAAAGTTCGTAAAAAAGAATAATTTACGATTACTACGCGCGCTTAAATGCATCTCTACCCCTATGCCAGCGCATCGACCTCTTTTACATTGTCGGCCGTTATGCCGAGAGCGTGTGCCCTCGCTCCTTCTCAACACGAATGTATCATTTCCGCGAGCGATCGTTACATGAGAACAACATTAAAAAAAAAGTTGTTTTCAAAACTGCCAGAGAAAGAGAGAGAGAGAGAGAGTCGTGTGGATGCTCGTGCGCGATCGAGTCCAATTTGCAAGGGGGGCGTCTCGCACAGCCGGTGGGGGGGAGGGAGGGGGCGTCGAGAAAACGCAGCCGTTTGTAAAGATAGCCAGGACACGCGGCGCCCTTACGGCCCCACGTTTTCAGCGATAAAACTGTAAATCACGGATAAACAAGGAGAGCGTGTCGCGCTCGAGGAAGGGAGAGAGGGAGGGAGCGCTGGCAGGCGAGTATTGTGGATTCTGGCCGTGGCGAGTAATCTCGCGACTCTTTTTCACAACTGACCAGCTCTCTCTCTCTCCTGCAGCTTTTCTCACTTTCAGAGCCGCCTTTTCGCGCGCGAGGGCAACAATTTTTATATGCCCGTAAAAGTCGCGATTATTGCCCGAGCGTGAGGCGAGGGCAGTTAACGCGGCAAGCGCTCTCTGCCCTCCCGACTTTTCATCAGCAGTCGCAGCTTTACGACGCGACGACGCCTCGAATAACAAGGGCCCAAGGAACAGGCCGAGATAGAGGGACAAAGGAGACGAGGAAATATTTTTAGCTCTCGCGCAAAGACTCTTGCTCTCTCTCTCTCTCTCTCTCTCTCGGCGTAAGAGACACATCGTCTGATTTGGTTTGAAAGTAATTGCCGCGTGCATCGCCGAGTCTCTGCGCTGAAAGCAAAAGGCGAATTATTTAGAACGACCTAGATCGGAAATAGCAGTTGAAATTTGATAAATATGCCTGTGGTTCCTAGGAGTAATTGTTTTGTTGGCGTGTCGTTTAATAAAACATTTTAATCGAGTATTTATGAGGCTGGTCGATAAGATTCAATCTATATATGCGTTTAACTCCGGAATAACAGATAATAGAAAAGTAATCTTGGGGAGCCCGCCCGCCCCCCTCTCGTATTATAATAAGAATCTAGAACACCTTGTTCCGCTGATATAACGACGGCCCCGTTCATTTTCCAAATGAACTGTCAAGATCCGGCACGAAGAATAAGAGATTATTTTTTCATAAGAAAATGTATTTTTCGATTAAATGTGGAATCGAAATATTAAGATTGCAAAAATTCCAGCGAATAGTTTCGGCCGCGGTCCGACCGAACTTTGGCCTTACTACTTAAACTTGCTGCTTCGTCATTATTCATTTCTTTTATTAATCCCTTCGACTTACCTTTCTTTTTTTCTCATTTTCATTTCTTTCTTTTTTAATCAAACTACATCTGGCAATATGAAAATTATATTTTGTAAATTGTATATTATTGATGTTACCATTGCCTTTTTAATAATACATTAGACATCCACAAATCCTTAATACGCGGTATTTGAAATTTTAACCAGGCGAAAGTTGATTAATTTGGGAAACATTAAAATTTTAATGCAATAGAATGTCATACATTTTATTGCACATTTGTCGGATGATCATGTATCGGGAAATCAAGGGTCGGCGAATAGCAGCGAAAACAAGTGGATTAGTTGGTAGTAGCACAAAGGGGAGTGGTGTGTATGCGAAGCCTGAAAACGATGCGCAATTCGAAGCTCAAAAATGTCGGTATTATCAAGCTCGAGTCGTTGTAATGCCGTTGTGGAGAGAAGAAGAGAGCGAGAATCCGAGGATTGGCAAAGGAAAAAAGGTGTGCTGTTAATGGCTGAGCTGCGATAGGCCGAGCGTCAAGGGATCCGGCCGACTAGTGCCGCCGGAGAGTCGGCGCGCGATCGATACCTCGATTAAGCACCGCTCGAGCGTGTTTAAAGCGGCGCTGTACTTGATTTGACTTGAATCCTCGGGATTTTCATGACCAAAGCTCTCTCCTCCTCTATACGATCTGCCGCCGTTGCTGCTACGTGGATTCACGAGCGCATATACGTAAGAGGAGTCACTCGGTAGAGCAAGTGCCAATCGGCCTTACGTCAACATTACGTACGCGACAAATAATTTACAGCAATCCAAATATAGCGATATCAGGCTTCTTCTTTTTTTGTTTGTTTAAACACGAGACGCCAATGACTTATTCAGAAGCGTCGTTTGCGAGAACATTAATTTTTTTTCTGTTCGACGTTTATTAGTTTTAATTGATTGAAATTTTACCGGGGGCCAGCCTTTCGAGAGCGGTGGACTTTAATTAAAATAATTAGATGCGCCAAGGATCGTCGTCGATGTGAAATATAATTAATCATTTTTTGAGACGAACGAAAGGTATTAATTACGGTAAATATTTCAACGAATTTATTCGTACGATTCACATGCGGCTGTCGATCGACTCGACGACGGTCGTAAATAAATTAAATGGAAGGCGAAAGAACGATATCATTGAGCGTAATAATAGCAATCGGAGAACGGCGGGAATTTTCTTTTAATTCCAAAGCCGATGGTTTTTGGGGAAAAAACCAAGCGCGAGAGAGGGCAGTAATGGTATAGAGGGATAGCCGCGGTATAGTGCGTCGAAAAGAAAAGACGAAGGCGAAAACGAAGAGGATGGTGGAAAGGGGGCGAGGAGGGTCGGGCGGCGGCGGCGAAGAAGAAGCTGAGTTGTTGGCGCTCGAGAAGAAAATTCAACAGATCGATTTCTAGTCCGCGGGCTGTTAGAACTTTAACTAGAGCGTGTATAAACTCAGCTCACGCAGTCGTCAAGCCGCGCGGCGAGCCGCCACTATGAATAAAAGATGCCACTTTTAAGGCTGGCCCGCGAAACTCGAGCCTCCTCCAGCCTTTGCCCTCTCTCTCTCGCTCGTCTTTTCTTCTCTGCCGCGCTACGGACGAGATCCGAGAGAAAGACGGAGAGAAAAGGGAATGTCTGAAGAGCGGACGGTGCTGCCTCTCTTTTCCTCCTTTATTTTCGGCCCTTCTACAGCGCCGCGGTTTCTCGCGCTCCTCCTTTTTTCCCTCTCTCTCTCTCTCTTTCCCTCAGCGTCGATTTCCCGCCTCAGACATCCCGGGCTTCGCTCGGCGCGCAAAGCGTTTAAGGCGCGCTGGTTTATACGGCCCGATTGCCTCTAGTCTGCTGGCTATTCCCCCCGCCCCCGCTCGCTTTCTCTCAACACTCCGAATGAATATTTTCTTTTCGACTCTCAGCGCCGGCGCCGGCAAGATTTGTGACTCTCGGACTAAGACGAGTTATTATTCAAATCTGCAGCTGTGCTTCCACGGAGCCCTGGGGGAATAACGCCGATCGATCGATAAACAGCCTGAGAACACACTCACACAAATGCCTCGCTGGGCTTGTCGAATTATACCGGAGCAATTTTACACGAATATCGCTCTCTCTCTCTTTTTCTGGTTGAAGCTTATGCCGGAGTTTCCGGGAGTGGACTTCGCTTCCTCCGCCGCTTCCCAGGCAGCTTCCGGTAATTGCCGAGGATGCGCGAAAAATTCGAGCCGGCGGCTGCTGTGTGCCGGCTTGGGGCGATAAGCGTTCCTCGCGCGTGGCATCGGTATGCGCCTCGGCACTTGGGGAACAAAGAGAGAGCGCGCGCGTCTGCGAGAAAGCGCTCACGTACAAAAGTTTCAAGTTCCGCGCTGGCTACGGAGCTTGCACGGCCCGTATTACCTCGAGCGCGGCAAAGCCAAGGGAGGGGGCAGATTTCGCTATTGCGCAAACACACACACACACGTGTGGTGATGGTGGGCGACGCACACGCCGCTAGCCAGCCTTCCCCTGCGCTAGTCCCGCGGGAATACAAGCGTTCAATGCTCGCTTTGCTTAAGTTGGCGGGGGCGGGCGATGCAAAGTTGAGCAGCCGCGCAGCTGCGCGCGCGCGCCCAAAGGCTTTTCAGCTCTCATTTGTTTGAGCCGCTGGCAGCGGGAGGGGGGCTGAAAAAATCCGGAGGAAAAGTCGCGGGGCTTAGAGAGAGGGAGTGATCCGTGAGGGTCCGAACTTTCATCGGATATATCCACGTATGAATGTACGGGGCAAAGATTTTCAACAAATGGCCAGGGACACAGAGACGATCGCTCCCGCGAGATTTTTCCCCGAGGCTTTGCCTGCCCCCCCCCCACCTTCGTTCTACCTCTTTTCTGCTTGTTTAGCTTTCTTGAGAATCCCCCACCCTCTTTCGATATCTTTTTGTCATCCCCGGCATTTGTTTTCCCTGCCCCTTAACTTTTATTCCCTCGAGTCTTAACAGCGCGCCCGAGAGTTTCGCACCTCTCTCTCCCCCGATTTATTAATTTTAATTTCCAAAACCCACGCGCGCTCTTTACCATTTCCCTCCGGCATTTATCATTTTTTTTTATTCCCCGTATTTTCATTGGGAACTGTTTAGATTGCGCGCGGGAATATGGAGAAATTTTCAAAGGTTCTCGAGTGCTTAAGTCAATAGAACTTTTGGCCTGGCAATCCACAGGTCGCGGTGGAACACGCTCAATTGAGTGTCAAAAAGGCTTGAATAAATATTTCGAAAAAATTTGAATATTTACCGACGCCCGCCCTCCGCCCGAGGCGCCGTGTTGTTTGCGCAATCGCGCAAATCCTTTGAGTTTTACTTTTTGCAACTGCCCTCGCTAGCTAATATTGTTGTCGACTATTTCGAATATAGTTATGTATAAATTATCAGGGAATTTACGCGCATTACGTCGTGTGTGCGCATGTAATATAATAGCAATTTGAGTTTCGATATCTCACGAAGAGCAAGAGGAATTCAGTACAGAGATAGAGCGCGTAGCTTTGGAAGCGGCTACTACAGCAGTAAATTACAAGTTCATTCATTCATTCACGTCGACGATCTACTACACTCAAACAAGCAGCGCGCGCCCAGTGGCTCCATTACATGCCCTCCTGCCATTACTTAGCCTGCGCCGTTTGATAACTGGCTATTAAGGAGTCCATTATATTTTTAGCCCCTGCTCGCCGTTAATTCTTCAAAATCGCATTTAAAACATTCATTGATTGATTTCGACGGATCATTTATTTAGCCCGACTTTCAATTCATGCGCGTAAAAAGTCATACCCGGAAATCCGTAAACTCTTCTCACGGGCACAATTAGGTGTTATATAAGCGTGACGCTCTAACGGACACGAATGTATATGAATGGCTCGATTGAATCGAGCTAATATGTTAAGAGTACTTAAAGTTCTTCCTTTCCCACGAAGGAATAAAAGCTTCGAGAAACAACTTTGATCGATTTCCTTAAACTTTTTTATCCGGCCGCGTTGTCGAGTAGCTTTTTCTCTCTCTTTCTCGCTCTCATAGCCGTACTTAGCGTGTAGCCTTAAAAACATTTAGGCTGTTTTTGTAAAGGTTGATTTGGAGCGTATTCTTTGCTCGTAAGTCGAAGGTCCTTAATGAATTTCCGATAAATCGATATGGCCAAACTGAATAATTCAATATGCAATCGGTGCAACGACACGACTTCTTTCATTCAGCCGCCCGTCGACGGTAAATGGGGGAGGAGGATAGCTGCGGGAAGAGGGAGGGCGGGGGTGGCTCGATTTTCGCCGAACGAAGCCCAAATACACAATTGAATTAAACATTTTTAAAAGATCCCAAAGCTATAGTATAGTTATAGCCCTCACTCTCTCTAGTCGCCCGGCCATTTGGCTATTCCGCGAGTGACGCGCGAGCAGTGGGTTTATTTTAAATCGCTCGCGTAGCTCTCATTCGGGATTCCGCTTCGCCTTTACCGCGCTTCCTTCTATTCTACCGGCGAAAGCGATATTTATTTTTCTTATCCCACCCCGCCTCTTAAGGTACGTATCCACCTGGGCGTGACTCCATTAGGAATCGCTGCCGAGGACGAAGATGGTGACGACGGCGACGACGAGCTCGCTCGCTCAAGCCAAAAGCTCTTCCTCTCGTTCGCCCACTCCCTCTTCTCTCTTAGCCCCGGCCACTACTCCCCGGCACACACTTACTCATTCTTTCTCTTTCTTTCCTTCTTTCTTTCCCCCACGCTTCCATGAATTTAATGTATTTTAATAGCGTCCTTTAACATCTTACGGGACGATAGCTTTTACTTTACATTTTTTACCTTTCTCCTTTTTTCTGACCTCCCCACTCCCACCCTCAGCGACTGCTTTACTGCTTTCGTCTCTTCGCAAGAACATTAGACGAAAAGTCAGCTTCGAATAGTGGCCGTAACCACATTTACTTAGTCGTCAGTCTGAGGTACTTATTCCTCTCCTCTCCCTCTCGTTCTTTCTTTCTCTTATTACGAGAGTCGTTCTAATATCGCAGTATAAATGAAAATCGATAGACCGGCCTAGCGCGCCCGTAATTTTCCATCGGTCGACTTAAGCATTAAAGAATTATAGGCAATAAAGGATCAAGACGTAGACCCGCGTGTTATTTAGAAGCTGGAATCCGTAATTCTTATTTATCGCTCCTGTTTGTACGTCACTTCATATTTTTTTTCCTCTTCCTTTTTTTTTCTTTTTCTTCGCTTTTTTTTGATGGAAATTTTATTTATTTTACGACACTAAAGCGTTACAGCGCTAAAAAATAACGTATATCTCTTTTTTTTGCACGATAAAGGGTCTATAGTGTGTAGGACGTATTTTACGTAAAATGTAGATTGAGTGACGGAAGAGGATAAATGAATAAAAGCCGCACGGAGGATCGATAAATTTTTTGGCCAAGAGGAAAGGTATCAATGGGCGGAAGGAGGGGTTTACTGGGTGGGGGCGGCGGTGGAGTGGGGGGGGGGGAAGGGTCGGGGATCTTAGAAAAGGGATGAAATTCTGGGGTGCGCGAATGATTTAGCCCCGCTCGGGGATTAGATGCGCAATTTCTTTTGAAACATTCATGAGAAATATCCTCTCCAGCTGGTACCGCAGCTGCAGCGGCGTTTAAAGAATTGCACTACGCGCAGTCGCGCCCGTTTACTTATCTTGATGGCTTTCTGCCTCCGCCGCCGCCTCCACCGGCGCCTTTTTTCCGGGCGAGCAACAAAAAATGCTTCGTGTGCATAAAGGCGTCGTCTCTACTTTTTCACGGGCTATTTTATTGGACTTGTCTCGTCTTGATACCTCAATTATTATTCTTTCTACGTCGCTTTTTTCCCCGCAAATTAATCCAATTATACGAATTTCGTGTGGTTTGCAAACAAATGAAGACTACGGTAATCGATATGCGCTCATTTACCAAGGATTGAAAAAGTAAAACTTGTTAAAACACAGATATGCAAATGCAATTTTGCAAAAGTTACTTATATACGGTGTAGCGTAAATTTTGTGAATAATAAAAAAAACGACTTGATTCTTGAGTTTTGAATTTCAAAAATTTGAGAAGCGAGTACATCAAATGGGATTGTCGAGATAACATCGTTCCGACAAGAAATTTCTCTGTTTGAGAGAAAACCAAGAATGATAAATTTTTTATTGTATTATTTAAAGCCAATTCTGTCGGTGAAATTATTCTTTTCCAACAAATTACAGTTGGCAAATGAAGGTAACGTTTTTCTAACTTAATTGCTTCAACGTTTTCAGGTTTTCTAAAAAAAAAGAGAGAGAAAGCGCGCTTTTGAATTGTTCACGGCTGAATCATATGCCAAAACGTCATCCGCCACACGCTTTTAGTTCTCTCATTTTTAGGCCTCAAAAACTAGAAAGAGCAGAAAATTACGTCCCATTCATGCTGACATTTGAAGAGAAGTGCATTTTGTCTCTTTATAACGAACAATGGCTCAATGTGTACATTAACGTAATTGACAAAAAATCTCGCACTTCTCTGCTTTCAACTCTCTCGGTTTTTATTTTCTCCATAAGCCTCGCGTGGAAAAATAATAATACATTTAATTGCGCGACTAAGCGATACCTTAGCTCCAATTTTATCGCGTCAAATCTCTGTCATCTTCGTTATTCAGTTAAACTTCTCTTTTTTTCCCAGATTTTTTTCCCACTACAGATCTCATCAAGTGTTTATGGTTCGCTAAAAATTTAGCCTTCGTTTTGATGTTATTAAATCAAGCGATCTCACTAAATCTTAAATGAAGCTTTCGCGCTCGTTCGAAATAAAACATAGAAACAAAGTGACTGTACAGTGTCGAATTTAACGTGTATAGCACGCGAGAATTGCATCCTAGAATAGACGCAGGAATATTACACATAGTTATTTCGGAAAAGCGTATACTCATTGTCAATCCAACTGTATCAAAAAGGAACATAAAAAAAGAAGTGTAGAAAAATATTTTTCGCTTGTGTTTTTCTCTGATAACGATAATTCTTCCACTTTTGCTAAGACTCGAAAAAGCCCAGCAGGGAGCGAGGAGCGTCGCTCTGACGCGGGAAATATTTTAATCCTCGGGAGTTACAGTTGCTGCGATACTCAACAACTGTGCGGGTGTATCAGGGAGCGCGGACAGGCCGAGGCCGAAGCCATGAAAGAGCATAAACAAGCACGGCAACTATACTCGCAAGTTCGACGTGAACTGCCCGGCTGGCCGGCAGTTTTTTGTGTTCTCCCTCTCTCTCTCCCTCTGGCACCTCCTGTTTGGGCTTGGCCCATAGAGGTACGCGGGTGCGTGCGAGCCTCGAAAAATCGATCGGTCATATACGTTAGCCCGCTCGTTTCGTCGGTCCGGCCCTGTAGTGCGTCAGTGCGGGGGTGTAGGCCACTCCGATACGGGCAGTATGGGCTCGTTTGAGACTCGGAGCCCATTTTTCTCTTTCGCCAGGCCCCCCACCCCCTCGTCATTCTTTATATTCTGAGAGTCATGTTATAATGGCGAGGACAGCCGCCTCTTTCCGGCCGTTTTATCCGTTTTGCCCCCTGAAAGCTTCGCGATACTCACGCTTCTCTCTCTCTCACTTGCACACGCACACTCGTATACGCGAGTTCATAATTTTCCATAACGCGTTTATTCTTCCAAACTAGCCTCGTTTCGCCTTTTACACGCGTGTGTGTTTATTTTATATACCACAATTCTCCTGCTTTCAAAGCTTTTCACTTTTCACGCGGCAAACGTTGTTTACACGATTTCACGTCGAGCGCGGCCGATCATTGCCGCGCGACAAGTAAATTCTATTAGCCGGTCTTTAAAAACAAAAATAGTCGATTTTTATTTTCCAGCGCTTTTACAACGTCGTAAGTTGTGGAACTAAGCCAGTGCGTTATTTTAGGACGTAATTTCATAATGCAACAATTGACCTCTGTATAAACTCCAGAGATATTTCTGGCTAAATATTAGAGTTCTACGTTTCACTCTTATTAAGTATGCATTAAAAGCTGCAAGTGCGATGAAAATAAGGCAAACGTACAAATTATTCAGTATAACGGCTAATTGATAGAGCAAATAGAACGTAATATAATGAAACAATGTATAGATAATGAATATTCGTAATTCCGCGACTTCATGCATTTATAAGGAGCCAATCGCGTGATAGGTAAAGCCGAGGCGGCGTTGAAAAACAGCGAGCTCTCGTGAATTTCAGGGGAAAATGTTATTTCAGAGTCCGGGAAGCTTTAGTCTTCTCCCCCCCCTCCCCTGAAACGCCAGCTTTCACCGCTAAAAATAAGACAAAGCGTTAGGGCAAGGTTGGAGGGAAGGAAGATCCGCTGAGAAGGAAAGGGAAGGGGCTAGAGGAGCCGGATAAAGGGCCAGAGGCGAGAAAAGGTTCGCGCGCGTATTCCATTTTCATCATCAAAGCCATCCGCCGCCTCGCTGCCGTGCTTATGGAAGATGGCGCGCTTCGTCGCGGGATCAGGGGGTAAAGCGGCGGGGGGGGGGGGAGGAGGCAAGAAAGCCCGCGCGTAATTTTCCCTCTCTCCCCCTCGGCGAGAGCCGCGCGCACCGAACGAGATTAGAAGTTCGCGCTTGGCGGAGCAGCATTTGAGAGTCGAGAGTCGTGGGCGCTTCCCGCCGGAAAAAGCGAGCTGCTCTTTCTCGTCTGACTGCGGCGAAGCGCGACTGAGAAATGACGTGGCTCGAGAGCCGATCAGCCGGGGAGCTTGCCGCGGGAGAAAAACCAGCCCCCTTCTCCGGGGCGGGTATGACAAGGGGCCGTCTTCCGCTGATGGCCCAGCCTCTCTCTCTCTCTCTGTTCACGGTGTGCGCTGCCGCCAAAATTTCGCTTCCTCAGCGCTTCAAAGCCCGCCAGAGAGCGAGACTATGCCGGCTCCGGCGGATAACGACTTCATTACGCTGCTCATCAGTTATAAATGACATACTTGATTCGGCAGGCTGAAAGTCCGAAGAACTCGACGGTCGACGCGAGGCTTGTCAAGATTCTCTCTCTCTCTCTCTTTTCTCTCTCTCTTCCGGTGCCGCCCCTTAGCGTAACATCGCTCTTTTGCTTCGTTTTCTTCTTTCAAGTCTGATTTGACCTCTTTGCGTTGGCCCCCGGATAATGAGAATATCTGCGGGAGTGAGCAGGAGAGACGACGTCTTTAGGAGAAAAGGTGTCATGGATCCTCGCGGGACGGAACGTGCGACTGGGGCGCGAGCGAGCGGGCACGGGAAAGTGGCACGGCGCTTCGCCGATCAAATGGGCGTCGCAGCTTTGTCTGCATCTGCAAACAGAACACAAAGGGTCGTTAGTTAATGGATCTTTCGTCGAGCTGCGCTTCGGAAAAATTCGATAAGAGTAGTCTGCAGACCCTTTTCCCCTGCCACTCTCTCTCTCTCTTTCTCTCTATCAACGACTGATCTGCTTGATGAGGATCCGCGCACTTTTCTAGCCGGTCGTTAGCGACGGAAAAACTTTAAGCCTCGCGCTTTACCGTGTCTCTGTCTTTCTCTCTCTGCTCTCGCTTCGTATCCTTTCTTTATGATTTCGAGCGATCCAAAAGAACATGCGCCCCGGCTTCCATTACGCGTCGCTTAACGCCGGATTAGTTTTGAAAAATTTTCGGTTTCGCGTTATAATTTTGTTTTAATCGCATATTCTCGCGGCCCAATTAGATAATGTAAAAACTTTTTCCATACAGGGAATATTGCTGAAGGACCTTTGAGGATTTTCTCTCGTCTCATCTAGCGCTATAGCGCAGCGTGGAAAATTAACGATCCGATTTTTAAGGCGAACGTTAACTGCGACGCCGAGAGAGGGAGAGAATTAACCGCTTGTAAAATATCTCGGGGCGCAGCTAAAAAGCGCGATATACGGCACGTCATCGGCCTGCGGTGTGAAATTTTCCCTTGGAGAAAGAAAGAAGGGAGTGGGGTGGCTTGGGGGAGAAAAATAGAGAGAGAGGGAAAGCGCGATAACCGATTTCTGGCGTCGTTAACCCATTGGAGGCCGTGTGCGCTCGCTCGGGCGGCTTTCGGCTTAGCAGCACGGCAGTTGGGAAAGACGAGCGCCGATTCTCGGCGGGAAGCCGCTGAAAGGATCTTCCCGTGGGATTTGATTTCTTTCTCGCTGACTTTTTTGCCACTCCCTACCCCTCACCTTCTCGCGCCTTATCCCGACACTGCTGCTGCTGCTATAGCAGTGCCGGGAGCGGTGTGTTACCGCTGCTACTACAGGATCGACGAAATCCCATGACGACTTAAAAGGGCATTGATTTTACCGAGGCTACGGGCAGGGGGGAGGGGTGACTGCCGCTCGAGGCGAACTTTTCGCCAAGTCCCTTTCATAAATAGAAAAGAAGAGGAGGAAGAAGAAGAAAAAAAAATAATGCGTGGCAAACGCAGCGAGAGAATGGGAAACTTGTTTCTTTCGTCTTTCCTCGTGTTGCCAGGCCGACTCGTCGTCCGATTGTTTCGCCGATGATAAAAGAATCCTTCGATTAACTAAAAAGCTTCGGAATCCCGAGCTTTTGTCTCGGACGACTTTTTTTTCGTTCCCCCTTTTTTTCTCCTTTTTTTGACAATCGATATCTCTTTTGCTTAACGCGACTTTTGTTACGAGATGCTAAGTAGCGTATAATCGTTCCTCTTCTCTTGCCAGTATTATTCATCGATATACCAAATCTATTTTCAGTGTAGCGCGCCCATGGGGTCGGGGAGTAGGATCGTCATCGATTTCGAGTTTGCAACTATACAGTTTAATTACCGAGAGCTACGGAACAATTGACTTTCCAACTTTTTCTTTTTCACCCGCCCCTCCCCCCCCCCCCCCCCCCGAACAACAGACTCTTTACTTGCTGCCGCAGCTTTGAGTTTTGTTTTTTCCAAATAACAAACTCGATAAAGCTCATCAAATACTGACAAGTACACAAACTTTTAAACAGGCAGATAAATTTTTTTATCCCGCAAACAAGCGATAAGCCATCAAGGGGTTTCGGATGGGGGATCGTATAGGCGACCCGAACTGCATACTAGACATATCTTTAAACGAAAAAACAGCCCAAGTTTCTCGAAGGTAGCAGGGTTAGGGGGAAAGCGCGCGTAGAGATCCATCAGGGGTAAAAAAGCCCAGTCAATCTATAGGTGGCGCACGGGCAAGAAACGCCGCTCTCCAAGTGCCATCGGCCCCCCCGTTCAGTGGCGAGGCGTTTTTGCGGCCGGGCTGTTGCCACAGCGATCCTAGAAGTCTCCCTCCCGTTCGGGAGAGATGGGGTGAGAGGAGGTTGGCTTGCCGGCAACGTCGACGGCAATACTCCCCCTTGCTCTCCCAGTATAATCGATGCCGCGCGCTCAAGTTAAATTGCCAAAGCGGAACTCAATCACCGGGGGAGGGCCGGCCGGAAAAAGAGCGAGCCGCGGCGCATGCACAACAGCAGCAGCTCTACGCGGATGGAAAACACACAAGCTCGCTCTCTGCTGTGCACTACTCTCGGGAAGCCGGCTCTCAAATGGCGCGCGCGATATACATCTTGGGAATCGGATATAAGTCGGCCCTGCAGATATCCGTCTCGAGCGGCTCTTTAGCCCCCGCGTTAAATCGAACACACACGCTCGGCTAGCCATAGCCAGCCCCCGTACCTCCTCCATTCTCATGCATGCCAATTCCCCGGCGCTCGCGCCGAGATTTATTCGTCCGCGTAAATATGTTGGCCGCGAGTGGGATTCCGAGGCTCTCCCGAGACCAGAGGAGGAGGAGGAGAAGCAGGAGGAGGGCTGCTCGGCGTGTATGCGCGGCTCGCGCGCGCATATATCAGATGCAGCGCTAGCAACGCCGCTGGCCTCTGCCACCCTCCGCCCCGCGGCCGCGATAGCGTCGGCCCGTGAATAATGCCGGACGCCGGAGCATCGACGGCCGCTGCTTCCGGCCCGGATTTCACGTTTCATCGCGCAAGGAGTCAGCCTCCCCCCCCACCTCCGCACCCGCTCGCTTTCCGACTTTTATTTGCGCGCAACGAACGCCCACCGCGACTGTTCCCTCCTTTTTTCTCGATCCGGCTCTTTGTCGCTTAATCCGGTTTGTCCACTTTGTTTTCCTTTTTTTTACGTTCGACTGTTGATTCTCATGGCCCGCTTCATTGTGTACCCAATAATGAAGTGGTGTATTGTCGATGAAAAAATTAAGAGATGCCATTATTGCTGGTACGCTGCAATGTTAATATCAATTTCAAATGCATTGTAGCGCTCGAAATAGAAAGACTAATTTTATTATTAAAAAAAAGTTCGTGTTAAGGGAGAGAGATGCGCAACAAAAAAAGAGTATTAAACTTTTAATTTACCGGGGAAAAGCATTGGACATCGGTATGACAAAGAGAAGCCAATGGGACGAAGTCGTTGAAATTTTAACAAAGCGATCTGGTCTAGAAAATGGGTATTTCAAGTACTTTGGTCGGGCTGCAACCTCTCCCCTCCAGCAACTCCTCTATTTTCCATTACCATTACACTCGATTAAATGGAAATCCATGGGATCTGCTACATGTTTTTCAACTTTTCTTGAAAATGATTTTTTTATTATTACTTGCTGTTCAATTAACTGTAAATTGATAATATCAAATTTACCCGTTGCAAACACCGTGGAATGAAAAAAAGAATGAAGTACTCGGATAAAATGAAAGAAAAAATCAAAATTAAACTTATTTTGGCACGGATTAAATGAAAAATATTAATCAACCTTTTAATTATTTATCGAATTTTTAAATTAAATTCAACGCAACAACGCGTGTAGTAGTTTAACTTGGTTTTAAATAAAAAAAGAGAAAAGGATGAAACGAGGAGAAAAAGGTAAAAGTCCAGGGCTGCATTGTCGAATAACATACAATTTCCATCTAGTGAATCGCAAGATGGTTGCAAGAGCTGGTCTGAAAAATTAGAGAAAGAATCATTATCTACTCGCGGACTCGGTAACCTTCCCATGTAGTCGTCGGTAGAGAGAGAGCGAGTTAACAATGGAAGCGCTGCGCCGGGCAGATAACAACGGAGCTACTTGTGGCAACGCAAAGATGGAAAAGCCGAGCTAGGAAAAGCTCCCGGGTTAGAGAGAAGAAGGGAAAAATTCTCAGCGTGTAGGAGAGAGATAGAGGAAGAGGGAGTAACGCGTGCGTTGGCTCGTTGCTCGCGAGCACGCGGCTCACTCGCTGGATAAGGGCTGAGCCAGTTATGCAGGCCAATCGAGGCGTGGAGCCTTGGCCGCCGCGTCCGCAAAAACTCGTATTTCTCCCGCCGAAGGAAAAGAGGGACGCGCGCACGCGCAACCCTCCTGCTCACCTCTGGCTGTCTCGGGCTTGGCTTTATTGTCCACATGCACGTATATAACTCTGTTGTCGTCTCTTTCTCTCGGCCACGGGCGTGTCTTCTGTCTAATTGGCAGGCAAAAAAACGCGGCTGGATTAAAGTCACGTAGAAAAACTTGGCTACGCCTCGCGGAATCAGCATTCCGGGCGCCGCAGCCCCCCTGCCCCCACCGCCTAGCTGTGGCTTCGAAGACAATAAAAAATATCGACACAGCGTCCGCATGCTGAAAAATAAATACGTGACGGCCTCCTTCTACTCCTCCTCCTCTGCCAACCTTCTTTCTCCCGACACGAGAGCTCCTCGTCGAACTTTTAAATCGATATACGCACACGTGCACTTTTCCCGATGTCTCTATCTCTCTCTTTCCCGATGGCTTCAACTTTCTTTTTTGCAACAAAAGGAAAAGAGGGAAAAAGGGATTGAAAAACAGGAGAAAAAAACAGGATTACCAGGCCATTTGCCGGGCAATTTTTGAAAAATAAAGTCGCAACTATAATTGATGCGCTTGTGGAGCGGCAATGCGGGAGGGGTTAAGGATATGTAGTTTCGTCAACTTTTTTATCGCTCCGACAACTGGATTTGCCAATGGGATTTTCGGTAACTTTACAATCCAGCGGAGTTGCGATTTTTTTCCTGTAAAACGTCGTAACAGCGTTAATAAACTGATTTATCATTTGATTAAAGTTTCGAATTACTTCTCAAATTCTGTCAACTTCTTAATGAAATTTCAAGCGGATAGAGAGAGCTGGTAAATTATAAAAAGAATTATGAACTTTTTGAAGAAAATAAGTTTTTTTTGCCGGGTTTTACTAAGCCTCGCGTGCTATAGCGCGTCGCAGGCTCGTAGGAAGGAACAAGTTCAATCTAAACGTTACGCTTCGATGAACAATATCAGCGGCTTATCATCAGCAGCTACGGCTTTGTCCGCTCGCGCCCTGTTCTTCGTCCCGTGAACGAGTATAAATTTCTCATGTCACCTCTGTTAATTGATACGTTTCGATAATTTTCTTTTGGACCTTTGCTATTTATAAATTAAAATGTCTTTTGCAGCTCTTGGCCAGCGTATTGATAAAAATTGAAAAACAAAATGAAAAGTTATACTTCCTTTTTTTGAAAAAAATTTCAATTCGAATTTTTACGATTTGCTACAACTTAGTTTCACCCAAAAAAAAAAGAAAAGAATTTCATTTTGCAAATTCAAAAAATTCCGTATCAGTTTTTTTTCCATAATAACCGTTATAATATTGATGAATGAAGGGAAAACTCCGAAGTTAGTTCATCAATTTCATTGTAAAGTGAATATACCTAGCTTCATTATCCGCGGCAGTGTATATTCGGGGAACCTTCATAATTTTATTCCTAGAACAATCTCTTATCGCATAATCTTACAGTTAAAAGAGCTGAACATTTTTCTTTAGCTCCCCCTCCTCCTTTCCACTTCCCTCTCTCTCTTTTCCTTCCACTCCTTTTTTTTCTTCCTCATTTACATTCGAAGGTAATTTTTTGGGGAAAGAGGTCCGAGATTAAAAAATTACAAAACGTTTTGCGGGAAATAGGCAATTTAGAGCTTAGAATATCAGTGAAATAATCCAGCAAACTTTGCCCCGGCTTACTCTTGTTCAAATAATTTTGAAAAAGTCATTTGAATATATTTTTTTAATTCAGCCTATATTTTATGCTACATTTTCAAAGCAGTGCAGTAGCAGCAGCAGCAATAGTTTTCCGAGCACTCGAAACTTGTTAAATGTAAAAACTTTTTTATTGCGGCTTTTGGAAAATAGCGCTAAATCACCTAACGCAATAATATCCTCGGCCAAGTCTACGGGGGACAACTCTTGGCTTTTGATACATAGGTAAAAGCTGCATTGGAAATAAAGTCCATTGATTCCGCTTAATTAAAATCCGTTACGTAAATCATGCTTAAGCAATAAGTTTAAAGCGCCGGCGGCGTTGGCGGTGTGGTGCCGCGCGACTCTGGACATTCGGCTACTTAGCCGCATTGCGGGCTAGAGCAGCAAAGCCTCCCGTATGCCAAGAACCTTGGCTCCTACTACTGCTGCTCTCTTTCCCACTTGCTTTCTCTCTTTCTCTCTCTCTAGCCGGCTTCGGCTTGTTTCCCTGTAAATCCTTGATTTAGCTGCGCGGCAACGCTATTTGCCGCCCTTCTGTTCTCCCTGTAGCAGCAGGCCGCTCCGCCGCTATCCTGGCAATTTCTTTTTTATGATTTACGCTTCTCCGATTTCGCATTAAAATTGCGCCCTTTTGCGAATTTAACAGGCATTTCTTCTTCTTTCCCTTTCTCACTACTATCGGCCTCTTATACTTCCTTATTTTAGCCTGTCGCTTAAAAATTTGCAGCTGAAAACGTTATAGGGCGCCGAGCAGTCCCAAGATTATTTTTATTCCTCCTTTACAACAATAAAATCTTTCTTTATTTTTCATCTCGCGCCGGTTATATCGGCTCTTTCCTTCGGCCAAGATCTTGGATTTTTCCCGTGTGAAATTTAGGACAATAAGTAAGGGTTCAATAAAACTACGCACGTCTTTTATGCGGATTAAAATTTACGCGCGTTTTACGAAGCATGCACATTTTACAACCTCAATTACGAGCAAGCCCTGGAGAAAAAAAATCCAAGAGAGAGAGGGAGCCCCAAATGCAAGGAAATTGAAAATTTTTTTTATATATCACTTTTCGCTTCATAATTCGCGCATAAAAAAAACGGAGAAGGAAGCGAGCGAAGAGAGAGAGAGGGTGTACAGGAGCGGCCGAAGAAGAAAAAAAAGATAAAGAATAACGATCAAGTGTTTTAAAACTGATCAAGTGCGAGAGCGCGCGCGGTGAAGTAAGCTTGGCATAGTTGGGACGGTGGTAGGGGGGGGGGGGGTAGCGCGCGGTCGCGCGGAGATAATAAAGTTTCTTTCGCGCGTCGGAGCGCGGCCGGCACGAGGGGAAAATGAGCGTTTTGATAGGCTGACCCGGCGCTTAATGCAGTTTAACGCCAGTGCTATCCGAAGGCTGTCGGCTCTCTGCTGCAAAACGAGTCTACTCGCGCGCGTGTGTGTGTACATGCGCGCGCGCGTTGTTGAAGAAGTAAAAAGGCGCGCGCGAGCGGGGCATTGTCGAAAGTGTCACGCCGTTGTAAAATAGAGCGGAAAACACTGGACCTTTGGGGTGTAGGGGGTGGAGGTAGAATGCGGAGTGGTAGGGAGCGGTGGGCGGGCGGAAGGACGGTAGGGGGGGGGGGGATCAAAAGAGGGCTCGCTCAGCGAGTTTTTATGCGCGAGAGCGGCTTTAACGCTATTTGCCCGGGCTATATAGCTATCGTAATTTTCGTGTTGATGAGAACGTAGGAGCTCGGAGAAAGCGTTTAACTGCTACGGACTTGGCGCTCTGCTCTGCTCTGCTCTCTCGACCTTTGGCTTTTAATATGTTCCCGCTTCAAACGCTTGTCCGCGCTCTCGGGCCGGCGCGCCGACAACTCCGGACCGGCTTGTAGCCGAAAAAATTGCCTCGCTTGAATGAAAAAGTTTCGATGTCCTTTTTTTTGTCTTTTACCTTTTTTGCTCCCCCCCCCCTCTTCACCCCTCGCCGCTCTATTTCTCTCTGCGGAGTAACAAAATATTGCTCGAGAGCGCGGTTTCTGGAACAAGTTTTACCGTGATTCGCGCCAGAGTCGACCTTGCTCTTTTTCCTCCTGCTCCTTTTTTTTACCTCTCGCTCTCTCTCTATCCCTTCGACTTAACTACCCCACCTACGTAGCGGCGATGTTTTACTTTCGGGGAATTACACGATCTCATTATGTGACACTGGAGGAGTCGGGTTTACCTATAACAATCTTGTATCTCCCGCAGATAAGCAGATTCGCGTCCAGCTCGCAAGAGTTTAGGCGAAAGTTAATTCGAAAGTAAATGGTTGTTGCTGCGGAGAACAAAAATTAACGGCTTTATACTAATATTAAACCACTACTGCCTTTATTAAAAACTGAAATGTTTATCAATTGGTTTAAAAATCTGAAAAGCGTATTATGAACGTTATAAAGTTAAAATTATCCAACAAAGATAAACAATGTAATAATTAATCGTAAAGCCGAGATTCATCTCGTTTCAAAGTATTTACACAGCGGTGTATTCGAAAGCACACAGAGAGAAAGTGTATTCCGTCGAGTGCGAATGGAGCTTGTAAATCAAGTGTTGACGTTGTGTGAAAACGAGCGGCGCGTCGAGAAAAAGAATTGCCCTCTCTAGAAAAAAGAGAAAAAAAACGAAAAAAAAAAGAGAATCATGTGGCACCGTAAGCTCGTCGGACGATAGATAGACGAGTATAGTGGTTGGTGGGTGTAGAGGCAGAGAGAAAGAGTCAGGTGTTACAAGTTTAAAAATCGCGGAGAGCCAATTATCCGGCAATCACCGGGGCCCCAGCTGAAAATATGGCGAGAGAGAAGGAGAGAGAGAGAGCCATGGTGGCCGGCGAAATTGGACGAGATCCCATTTCCGCTCTATTGTCGCTCCTAGAAAAGCGCACCTCCTTGCCTTTTCCTTCAGCAGCTCTTCCTCCACCTCCTCGTCTTCTTCTTCTTCGTCCTTGTCGAGACAGGGTCGGTCTGGAGTAAGGTTGGGCTGCCACGAGACTCCTTTGGACGGGAAAAATCCTCGGAGGTGAAGGGAGAGAGAGAGAGCGTGGAGGAGATGGAGCGGCGGAGGCGTAGGCGGTTAATTGAGAAAAATTGCCGGCACATCTACTCTCCGGCCTCCTTTTTTTTCCCTCCCGGGCTTCCGCTCTCGCTCTCTCGGGGGTCTCGGCGAGCCTGCTACTGGCGTCGGGCCTCCTTCGCGCCAGAGAGAGAGAGAGAGGGCTCCTGACATGGCCAGGTGTCGACGACGTTGTGGCATTAGTCGAGAACTAATTGCCGGGGGCGCTCGACGGCCACTGGCTGCAAGCTCTCTCGCGCCAATCTCCTGCCCCTCTCACGTCCTTGTCTGCTCTTGCAGCTTCTTTCGGGGGCTTGTTTGGGGAGGCCAGGTGAGAAAGCGGCCTTTACGCTGACGTATACGCTACGGGGGGTAGGAGTGGTGCTCGATTTGTCAGAATCACAGCCCACGCTCTGCGGCTGTGCAAGGTGCGCGTCTTCCAGCCCCCGCTCATGTGTCGCGCGCGTGTCGGGAGAGAGAGAGAGAGGCAGGCTACACGCTCGGCTGTCCGTCCGTCTGTCAGAGCTGCATAGCGACCTTATCTACGCGCTGAGCACTTCAATTATGCAGAGCCCTGTCCGCCACTGGCTTACGTGTATTGAGATGAATCGCGGCTGCCCGCGCGGACGCTTAATACTATTAGGATTATCAGGGATGGCGTGCCAACGAGACTATGAAATATTGCCTGCGGCCACGCTCTCTATGCGTGCGCGCGTTGTGCCGCCGCTCTCTACGCTTTGGTGAATTGATTTGCGATCGGCCCTAGCACTACTACCCCCCCCCCCCCTCTGCTCTCGTTCGATTCTTTCGACTCTCGCGGCTGGCGCTCGTATTTATTCGCGTGCAGCCGCGATAATTATCGGCGGGTAAATTGCGCTGCTGTTGCTGCTAGCTTTGTTATTGCTGCAGCCTGGATATAAGCTGAATTTGTTGAAAATGTTTCAACGTTTGTTCGGTTGCTTATTTGCTCGCTTGTTTGTTTGTTTACGCTTTGGGGGGCTAACTTTACATTGTGGGCAAAGCTATCGGAGTTAGTGAGCCCGACCACGGGGCCACCTGACAGTTATTAAGCCGGATAAAAATAAGCCCCCCTCTATTATAGAAAGCGAAAGGGACAGAGAAAGAGAGAGGGCGTAGTAAGTGGGCGGCAACGCTGGCTGCTATCGGTACGCGTATAATACGGGGGCCGTGGTATAAGCTTAATATTTTACGAGGCCACAGTGCCAGATCACCAATCGAGCCGAATGCTGCATTTACAGCGTCGTCAAAGCGTTTTGCAAAGCATAAACTGCTTTGGCTTGGTTATAGAGGGACTAGGCGCGCGCGAGGGGGCCATCGATAGGGAAAATCCGGTTTATTGCGAGGCATCAAGCCGGACGAGCGAGAGGGGAACGTAAATGCGATATTGCGAGGCTCCCTCGCCATTCGTCCAGCGCTTCTCTCTCTCTCGCTTGGCCTTATTACGAGTTGCGTCGTCGCGTTGCCCCGGAGACACACGCCGTCGTCGTCTTCTCCTCTTTGTGGCCATCTCTCTCTCTCTCTCTCTCTCTCGGTAGGAAACTTGGCTATCGCGGCTAGTTAAGGTTCTTGCGCGACCACTGTCTCCAGGATTTGCGCGTATCGCTTACATCTCCCGTCCGTTGCGCCAGTTGTGCTCGAACGGACCGAGAGCCAAAGAGGACACTGGCTCCTCGCTCCGTCCCTCTCTACTGCTGCCGCCGCCACCACTGCGTCGCCGAGTTCAAACTTCACTTTCCTCCCTGCGGTTGCTTCTTTGCTTCGCTTAGTTTTGCTGCGAGAACTACATCACCCGAATTCCCCCACACTCTTATCGCCTTTTTCACGGGTAATTGGGTCGGGGCTATTATTATCGTTCGAGCGTTTGTTCTTTATTAAACCGATCTTTTTCGGATTACCCATACATGGATAGTTTATGAGAGATCGAGTAATCGAGAGGAAGGAAATCTTTTACGATATACGACGAGAGAATAGAGTTGTCGGGAAATGGCGTAATAATATCGAGAAGCATAATTGTCCGACGTAAAAATGGAGCGTTAATTTATTGGTAATAAGCAAAACGTTTGATCAGAGAAAGAGAGAAGAAGAGCGGGGGATTTTGATGCTATCAAGAGGGGGCGCCGAGCAGGGATAGCGATGGGAAAAGATAAGCGAAACATTAGAGAATGTGCGCCGGATACGCCGGGCCGCTTTGCCTTTGTCGTGGAGGAACAATAACAATGTGGCTTCTTTCTCCCGGCCGAGCCCCCCCCCCCGCTCGCCTTACCCTCGAAAACGAGTATTACCCAGAGTAAAGGAAGAAGGGAAAGGGGATGGGGCCGAGGCTGGTCTGGGGAGTAGGACGCGACAAAGTGAGGCGAGGCGAGACGAGACGCTCGCGCGCGCACGAGCTTTTCGCTCTGCGAGAAGAGATTTTTACAGCTCCGCACGCGACGTTAAATATTTAACGGGCCGGGACCGTAATGGAGAAAGCCGTGGGAGGGATGCAGGGCCGGAGGAAAGCCGTTGGATCAGAGGGAGAGGGAGGGGTCGAGGAAAAAAGACGCCGGGGACTGTTTCGACGCTACTCTCCGGCCGGTTTAAGCGAGCGCGAAATAAGCGCGCGAAAATGGGATTGTTTCCCCGAGTTTCGAGAGGAGTGCAAAGGGAGGAGGAGGGGCCGGCTCCGGGAGAGGAAAGAAGTTTCCGAGGAACGAAGCCTCGCAATGGCTCGTTGGAGGCCATTTGACGGTTAGGGATACTACTCTGCCCCAGTCTCAACGGCGCTCCTCTATTTTTCAGTTTATATGCCCGCCCTCTGTATATCTGCGCCGCCTTCATTTTTCTTTATCGCTTGTCGCTCCCGCGCGCGCCCCCATAGGCGTTAATATTCTTGCGGTCGAAAAGTTGTGCGCGGGGGAGGGAATTAAGCTCGCGCGCTTCGCCAGCTGAAAAGTAAACCCCAGCAGCAACGGAACTGGTGGCTCGGCTTATTCGGGGGGTATTGCGGAGATATTCCTCTACGCGCGCACTGCTCTCCCCCGCCTTATTTTGGTACTTTTGATGCGATGAATTGCTAACGACCCTACTAAATTATAGGGAGGCAGTAAAGTGAAACTTTTTACTGCCCCCTCATCCCCGCGCGCGTGCTCGCGTAATTTACCATGCCTGATTACGACATTAATAATCATTACTTTTATCATCGGGTATTATTAATATTATTATTGTTATTAGTTTACAGCTTGATGCAGCCGTTAAACGCACACGAATATCGCCCCTTCCGTTTGTAATAAAACGCAAATAATTCAGGGGACAAGGGCATTCATAAACGGACGCACTTTAAATCAAACTTGATATTTTCGGGGCGGGGGCGTATGATTCTTGTCGATCTTTTGTCCCGGCGAGGTTTTCGAATTCTTTCGAAATTTGTCCATTAATAATGCGAAACAGTGAGAGTCTAAATACTGTAGAGTTGACTCTCCGGCATGTACTGGAAATTCCCCGACTAAAATAGCTCGAATGTTTCGCTTTGTCGCTTAATGTTTAAATACGCCCCCGACTGTCGCATTGTTTTCAATGCAGCGGATTGTTTTTCAAGCGTGCACGGCAACTCTTTTTGGGTAAAATGAAACGCTGTATTAATTATTTTCTTGCTATTAACCAGACTCCTCGTTGTTTTTTCCCATCAACGCAACGAAAGGCACTTTGGCACGAGAGACAATCGCGAGTAAGTAGGAAAACGACTTTAATTGTTAACGTAACAAAGATCACCGAGGCGTAAAGAATGTGAGAGCAAGAGAGAGAAGAAGAAAAAAGAACTTGACGAGGAGAGAAGGGTAAGAGAGCGGTGACGCGGTGTCCGATAACAATGCTCTCTCTCTCGGCGGGACCGCGTCGGTCTGCTCTCTTTCGCAGTATCAAATCAATGGAATGGACTTTGGTAGGGCCGAAGGGAGGGAGAGAAGGAGGGGATGGCTGGGGGTCGGCTTTCAAAAAGCTTATCTACTCTCGCGGATCTTTTTCAGAGCTGCAGCAGCGGCGGCCCGATGTTGTCGTCACTTTTTCGGTGGGTTTTACGCTTTGCAATAGCAAACCAACCTTAGCGTCGTTCCACTGTAGTGGCTACTTCTCTCTCCCTCTGGCTCTCAGGAGGGTGGAAAAAAGGGGAGAGAGGGAGCTCTGGTCCCTGCTACGAGAGAAAGAGAGTTGGAAAAAAGACGAAGTCCAGGCGAGAGAGAGAGAGAGAGAGAGAACTGCGCCGGAGTTTACGATTGAAAGGGCTGACCGGGAGGTGAGGCAGGAACACGGAGGGAGGGGAGTCGTCGGAGCTAGCGTAATGTACGTGATTCAATTTGCCAGGTCGTTAAAATCGACAAGGCTGTCGGGGCTATCGGGGAGCTCTCTCTCGCGCGAGAGCTCGCATTGTCGTCGACGATCGACTCCGCCTCTGTGTTTGCGACAGAAATAATTCCATTGAGCGGCTGCAATCTCCCCCTCGCTTCCCCACCACGACCTGCCGGTCCTTGCGTCTTGCGCGCTCGGACGGGCTCGCGGCTAAGTCGCTGGATCAGTATCGGACGCTCGAAGACTCTCTCTCTCTTCCACCCTCGTTCTTCCTTCGGCAGGCTTCGGACGATACGTCGTGTCGTTTTTACGTGATTCGCCGAGGCAACATTCGCCTTTTATCCTTTGTTTATTTTCTTTCTTTTCCAACGTCCACCTGTACACCCTGCTTCTTTCGTTTTTTTTTTTCTCAATCTTGCTCGACGCCAAGGTGTTGGCTCGAGATAATTTGATCGTTTACGCTACAGAGAGCTGTTTCGTTTCTTTTTCTCCTTCTTTTTTTGTTTTCATTTTAAGATTCTCCCTCGATACAAGTGCGAAACAGCGCGATATTGAATTTCTATCGATTGTTAACGTCGTCTCCGCGTTGCTGGCAATCATAAACGCCGAATTAAGGGACACGGAGAGAGCCCTCGCTCTCTTATCTTTTTTTTCCTTTCTCCAAGGTGACATTAAGCAGACAGCCGGTCTTTAATAAAACAATCGCGTGGCCGATGAATTATTTAAATAGCGCGCTGGAAGAGGAGAAGGTAAATGGAGAAGGGAGAGAGAGAGAGAGAGCGTGAGAGGAAAGCCAGGCAAAAGTCGAGTTATAAATTTAATGCTAAAATATTTCCAAGACCGCGAAAAGCCGGGGATTCCGGCTTGATGCGGCTAAGCCCTGAGCGCGCCTCCTCCCTCCCGCGAATGCAATATATTCCAGCAAGTGCAGCGAGCCTTCCTTCCCTGCGCGACCGGCCCTCTCGATGCGCCTCATAGCGAGCCCAGCGAAAATCGAATTATTTCGCGCCCCTTAGCTCGCCAGTGGAATATGAACTCTCTGTCTTTCCGGAAAATGTACATACACTTTGGTCCTGCTTCTCGTCTCTTATACAGCCCCCTGCGCACACCTTTCTCTTCCCGGTTACTGACGTTCGGTCGCCTGAAACTCGGCTTTCGCTTCACCTCATCCTCTTTCCCTCTTCTTCCCGGCTCGTCTTCTCTCTCCCCACCCGCTTTTCCGAACAATTTCTCCCGGCCGTTGTTTTAAAGCCCCGCACTCTTAGTCGCGCAATCTTTATCTCATCCGCCTCTTATTTTGTCTTTCTTCTTCACCCCCCCCCCACCTCAAGACTTATTTATCATGCAAATTTCGTCAAGTGAGAAAAGGAGGCTGCCCCCACCCGTCGCCTCCATAGCCGTCACCCCGCTCACCTGAAGCCCCCCCTCCGCCAACTCTGTAGTTTGCATTCAAAAGTTCGTTCAGCGAGAGCAGCTTGACCGAGCTGCACTTTATGCGGCCGCTTTCAAAAGCACAGGCAGCTATGCTATTGCTTCGCTTCCTCTCTCCGTCTCTTCCTCTTTTTTTCTCCTCCCCCCTTTTTTTTTTGGAAAAAAAACACAATTTCATAATGACGAAAATTTTAACATTTCAAATTTTTAGTCGACGTCTGCCCATACATTCTTCAAATTGCCAGAGTTTCAGCGGAAAAATTCATATTTTTCGTGTCTTGTAAATATGCTGCAATAATGAATAAACGCATGCTACTCGAAAAAATTTAATTAAAAAGAGTTGATGATAAAGTAGCTTTCAATGTAAAATATTCTTTACATTCTCAGCCTTATAATTAGTACACTAATTGAGCTAGTAAAAAATTTAACCGAATGCGAAATATATAAAAAAAATTAACTTTTAAATAATTAACAACCAGCTAAAGCTAAAAATTCCCCGTTGAAACTGTTCCCAAAAGCGAAAATCATCGTACACGCCAATATTTACCCCCGCAACCCCCTAATTTTACGCGTAATCGCGTTTGCTCTAATTTATTTTTTATTTTTTTAAACAAGTAAGATTAAATGCACGTAGTCTCGAAAAGCACATTAAATTTCATTCTTAACGCACGGCTTTGCCCCCCCCTGGAGAGAATTATCATGCGCAAGTAACAAAAAAAAAGAGCGAAAAAAAATAAGAAGTGGGAGTGAACAAAAAAAAAATAAGTGAAATAATAAAACAGAAAATCTGCGCAAGGAACAGGATTTTTAACTTTATTATTTTCTTCCGCATCGCCGGGCCCAAAAGAAGCCGAGAAGTCGAGTAAGAAGCAAGCCGGATATAAGAAAGGAAAAAAGGAGCGCAGGTGCGCCGGCGACTCTGGTGGTTTGGCGGTGTTGTGGCCGGGGCAGAGGTGGGGGGGGGGGCTTGTCGACACTACCTTCAGGTTTTGTTTCGCGCAATAATAGCGCATGAGCGCTTGCCCGCTGTAAGAATAAAGCTCCGCTGCTCGAGCTGGGTGTGGGAAGAGGTCGTCTCGTCCAGGACGGTGGTAAGAGGAAGGTGGGGGGGAGGGTCACGCGGGAAAAAGGACCCGGCATTATTTAGAGCGCGCAAAAGAGGCGCGAGCTCGGCGGCGGCAGAAAAAGAGGAGAGGAATTAGAAAAGAGTCGAGGCGAAAGGAGGAGTAGGTAGTCCGCAAAGGACTTGAAACCGCGTATTCTCTCTCTCTCTCTTTCTCTGTGGGACGTGTCTCTCTCTCTTTCTCTGTTTGTCTCTCCGTATATGCGAGTATATGTGTGTGTGTGGCTCTGCGTCGCTGGCGCATTTTACGCGGGTCGCTTCTTTTTCGCCGCTTATCCAGCAGCTGCAATATCTGTTTGCTGTACGCGCCTGTGCAGCAGCGCCAGCACACGAAGGCTAGTGGGGGAGATGGAGGTGAGGCGCGTACACGGGGGATGGCTTTACGAGCTGCAATCCAAGCCCGCGGCTCCTAGGCTGCGCGGGAGATGTAAAGCGCGCGCGGATTACGACGAGTGCTCCCGACGCGCTTTCTCCGGCCTCGCTCGCTCCGCCAGCTCTCTCTCTCCCTCTTTCCCCTGCACGCGCACACTACTTGCCTCAGCCTCCTTCCCCTCGCACCCATCTTCCACCTTGGCCTTTTTATTTTCGTCCCAGCGCCTTTTTTACGATGGAAATTCACTTTTTCTAAGCGAATTAAATATTTCCCCTCTTTCTCTCTCTTTCCGCGCGCGCTTATGGAAGTCTCTCGGCTTTCCCTTTCCCCCTGGCATTCTGTCTCCGCTGATTTTCCTCAGCCTAGATAATTTACTTGAGCCTTCACCTACGCCCCCCCCCCTCCCAAGAAGCTTTCCAATAATTCATTTATTACTAAGCTCGCCCCGGGGCGTGTTGCTTCCTATTTTCATGCGCGCACGCGGATTAAACGCGGACTATATTTTCTTAATTGCTTTAGCTCCAGAGCCATCCGGGACACGAGGGAGAGAGAGGGCAGATGATTTTTCGTCGAGAAACGAATATAATTATAT
Organism: Anagyrus pseudococci; assembly: GCA_030522585.1. NCBI lineage: Eukaryota > Metazoa > Arthropoda > Insecta > Hymenoptera > Encyrtidae > Anagyrus > Anagyrus pseudococci. The sequence goes on from JAPYYQ010000465.1 coordinate 45,138, forward strand.
TTTATCTCAGTTATGTTCAATTACGTGTAGTTTGTAAACGTCGGCACGAAGACAATGGGCTGGCAAGGCGGAAAAATCAATTATTTCGACAAAGGCAAAAAAAATCGAGCTCCGCGTGTCTAAACGTGCGGCGGGTAGAGGAAGGGTCGGGGGGTATCCTATCGAGTGAGCGTCAGAATTTGACGGGTTCAAGTTTTCGTGCGCAGTCGCATGTAAAGAGATACGTGCCGGATGTGGTAAATCGTATCGCTCTCGTAGCTCCGCAGGATCGATGTATGTGTGTACGCGTATGGTTGCAGCGTGTATGAAGGGAGAGACGCGTGCCGGATTGATTTAGCCGTATATCTTCGCGGCGACGGCGGCGGTAGTGAGAAAAAAGCGAGCGACAAGGGCGTCGATGAAAACGCTCTCCCCCTGCCTGTGTGTGTTTACGCTCAAATGCAATCTTTGGCGATAATATTTGCGGGCCCCGAGTTGGATTTAATATCGTCGTGCTCGGCTGAAGTGGTCGGATAGAGAGAAGTAGGGCCGAGGGGGGTAAGAGCAAGAAGGTCGTGGGCGAAACAGGAGCTGGCTCTCGCGCGGACCCCTGCACGTGAGCGCGCATGCGGTGGCGTCGGCGGCGCGTCCCCGCTCCTTCCGGCGCCAGGCGTCGGCGTCGTCGTCGTCGGCGGCGGTGGGGGTGGCGTCGGCGGCGGCCGGGCAAGCCAGCAGGAGCAGCAGCAGGCCAGTAGTGCGCGAGTGCCAGTCCGCACCGAGGATCCGGCGCGCCGCGTCCCCGCTTTCCCGCCGCGCCGTGCTCGGACACCCTAGATGGATGTCGCTGATCCGCGCGCTCCCCGCAGCGCCAGCCTACCGCCTCGGCCAGCGGCGGCTCCTCCTCCAGCTCGGCCAGCTCCTCCTGCTGCTCATCGCCTCCGGCGGCTTCGCCCGACCGGGCGCCCTCCTCGTCGCAGGTCAGTCATCAGCACACCCAGACTTACCTCACATACAGCCAGGCTCGTCTTCCTTTTTTCCGTTCTCGGGCTCTCCGCGACAGGCCTAGATTCGAGCCGGAGAAAAATAATCGCGGGGCCGCGCGCGATTCGCTTTATTGCGCCAAGGCATGCGCGCGCTCGAATCCAATTTCTCGCTCTACGCTCGGACGGCGGAGGCCCGCTCTCTCTTTCTCTCTCGAGCCTTGTTATCCGATGTCTCTCACGCTCTCAGTCAAAGTCTCCTCGAATATTTTCAAGATGCACCGAGGCGAACGGCCTTTCTCCCTTCACAGTCGCTTCGAGTGTGTCAAGCAGGCTCTTTTGTGGTGTATCGGATTATTTTTATTTTTCGGCGATTCTCGAGTGCTGCTGAAAAAGTGCGTTGCCAACTATCCTGGTTTTTTTTTATCACTCGAAGTTAATTCGATGCACTTTCGGCCGTTTTGTGAAATGTGTTTGCGCTGAATTTTCCCAACGTAATTAAAAGGGTTTATTTAATTTGTTTATCGTGCATTTGCGTCGAAGCCTACGCGCCCTTCGACGAACTTTTTACGAAAATTAAAATTTTCAACGCAAATTAGAACGACGCGCCAGGGGGTAAGCGTTTTATTTTCGACGCGCTCCTCTCGCTAAAGGTATTTTGGATTAATATGCAGAATAACACAGGGTCTTTTGATCTTTTTTTGCGCTTCGGCATAAAGGAGTATAAACTTTCAAAGAGCGCGTAGTGTGTATCTTTTGCCTTTTTTTCTCCCTTTTTTCCTTGTTTTTTTTTCGGAAAATCGCATAAAATCTTTGTTGAAAATGTATCATTAAATGTAAATTCGATGATTCGCCCGGAATTGAAATGTATGCCGAGGTATGAAAATCACGAGAGATGCTCGTGGAATTTATATAGCTGTTATTATAAAGAGAGAGTGAGAGGGTGAGTTTGCAGTTGGTCGAAAAATGCAGTTGATGTATACGTCCGTAGGAGAGAATGAAGTAGGTGTGTTAATTCCACGGCTAGATATGTTCGCAAAGCTAATCTCGGGGAGTTTTGCCGAGTGCGCGGCGCCGAGTGAAGTTCGTCAAGTATAAAGGGGCGCTTCTCTGAAGCCAAACTTGAGAGGCGGAAGTTGGCGACAGAGAAATAACGTCGGGGGACAGGAGGGACAGGAGTGAAGGAACGACGTTATGGAATGCACAAATGTTTGCGTGGAGTCACGGGGGAGCAGCAGCGAGTATTATTATCGGGCTCGTTAATCTTTTAAATTGGAACCGCCGCTGGCTGGGGAGCGGCGGCGGCGGCCTATCGACGCTTGTTTACAATGCAATTTCTAACGAATGCTCGCGCGCGCTCGCGTTTACGCCTCACCCCTTTGCACATACAGACACACAGTCGCACACCGAAAATGCCGAGCATTAATTATTAACGTATTAAATGGTCTTCGAACATAGCGTAGTTAGAGAGAGAGAGAGAGAGAGAAGGATATAATGGGTATGGGGGCTTGGGTGGAGGGGCCGATCGGTTTATGAAATGAAAACGCTCGTTTATGTAAATGAAACGTGAAACGTGCGCTTAATTGAATGCGATCGCCGATACGGCGCCGATTGCATCGATTGCGTATACACACACTCGCTACGCTTGCAGTAAAGCTCATGAAAATTTTTCATACGCGCGCGTTTACCGCTCATTCAATTCTCTCGATCCTTTTGGATTTTCCCCCTTCCCTCGCACTCTCTCTCTCGCGCTCTCTCATCTCTTTTCTCTTTTTCGCCCCTCCTCCCTCGCTCTCACGATCCCCTTCACACTTTCGCGGATTTCGACAAAATGACGGCCGCATTTGGGCTTTCCGTTCACGTTCTCCTGACGCTTAGACCGCTAAGCCCATAGCGCCGAGAGGATTGACTTAATCTTAAAGAGTAAATTCAGCCCGGATCTCTCTCTCCCTCTCTCTCACACACGCGCCCACACTTTCTCTCTACCCAGCTCTTTCTCCTTTTCCTCTCTTTCTCTCTCGCTCCTTCGCTCGCTTTCTCCAGCTAGTGATTTTCCGTAAACTTCGATTTTTCTCGCATCGTAAAGCTGCTTCCGCCGCTGCGTCTCGAGATTTTTATTATGAATACACAGTCGATCTGTAATCCTATTTATATCGAATGCGTATTTTAATGCCGATTTGCTAAAGTAGCGCGAAAGTTTGCCGGATCGAGAACTTTCTCGATTGGGCGTTTCGTTAATCAAGTTTATTTCTCTGGTGAATTGCCGTAGGTATATAGGGATCAACGTCTGCTTGTGTGTGTGTATACGCGCGGGTTATCTGAATCGCTCGTTCGATGAAAGCCCTATTGTTGTTTAAAGAGAATAAAGAGGCGTCGAGGCGATGAAGCGCGCCAGTACGGGATGTATAGGAGAGAGAGAGCAGCCGCAGCGGCGCAGTGGCTTTGAAACGAGGCCCGGGCTCGAGTTGAAAAATCAAGTAATGCTTGCTCTTGAGCTTGACGAGGCACAAGTGCCATACACGAAGACCGTGACAGAGGGCTGTAGGCAGCTGGGGCTCTCGAGGAGAGAGAAACGAGGGAAAGGGAGCCGCGCAGAAGCTCGACTCACGCTGGATATATGTAAGCGGACGCGTATAAGAGGAATGGGGGTGGGCATGCCCCGGCGTATGCGAGCGGCCGGAGGCATTCAATCATTGACACGAAGTTCGGCTTTAAAGCGTCGCTGTCAGCAGCGGCCTCGGCAGCACGAGAGAGAGAGAGAGAGCACAGCCGGCTACCAGAGCCCCAATATGCGGCGATGTTTCGGAGGAATTAGGATGCGGCCGTGATTGACTCATCCGAATTGATGCGGACTATTGTCCGTCACGGGACATTGTGAGCTCGTACCCTCTGCCTCTCATCCTCCACCCAGCAGTACCCCCTTTCTCTCCCCGCACCCTATCGTGGTCCGGTGCGCGCTTGTGCCCTCCGTGAGTTGCCCCCCCCCCCACCTCTCACTGGGCCACCCGTAGCATCGTGAACCGTTTCCGCTTTCATCCCCTCTCTCGGGCTCTGGGGCCGTGGGTGAGCGCCGCAGCCAGAGTCATTAATATACAGCGCGCGGCGCGCGACCGAGCGGCCGGGAGAGAGAGAGGTAGAGAAAGCGAGAGGATGAGAGACGCGCTCGGACAAACCCTTTATCCGGCGAGATTGAGAGGCTCCTCGGCGCACGGCTCCCCTCCAGCTCACTCTCTCCCCTGTCTCTCTCTCTCTCTCTCTCTCCTCTTTATCTCTTTCACCCTCCCGGGCTCACTCGCTCTTCGACAAGTGTCGAGATTATACCTAATCGAGTGCAAAACCCACTCGGTCGCTGGCGCACCGCCCCTCGGGCTCCTCCTCGGCACCTCGGCCGGAGTCCCTCCCTCCCTCATCGCTCTTCTCTCACGCTTTTATTCGTCCAACTTCGAACGGACCCCCCCCCGACCCCCTGCTCCCGGACTACGTGCGCGGCAAATTCGTCTGGCTTCCTCTCGGAACAATAAGAGCCCTAATGCCGCGCCGCCACTCGGTTATCTGTCTGTCTCTATGATTCTCTCTCCTCCCGCCCTCTCTCTTTCTATATATATGTGTGTGGCTACGCGCGCGACTCGATGAAATGGGTCGCGAGTGGCTGTGTCTCTCTCTCCGTGTCTGTGTAAAATACCCTTAACTTTAAATCGTCCTCAACGAGCTAATTAATATTCAGGGGAGCGAGGTCTAGATTTACACCGGATAAGATGAAAATTATATCGCGCGACGATTTTCACGGAGCCCACCGCTCTCGCTCTATCTCCGCATAATTCTCTTGCGAATTTTCGAATAAACTTGGATATCGCTTTGTATATTTACGCGGTTGCGTCCTCGCTTACTCAAAATTTTACGCGTCCGGCGCTGCTGCTCGATTCTCCTTGTTTCTTTTATTTATTTTTACTTTTTTATTTTCATTTTTCTTCCTCTTTTATCTCTATTTTTTTTGTTCGCCGAACGTTTATAGTAAAGTACCGTAGGCGGCATCTGAATGCGTACAATTTAGAGAGTGCCGAATTTTCGGGCGACTACATTCAAATAGTTAAATTGTGTACGAAAGGCAATAAATTCAGAGCGGCAGAGCCAGCACACACACGAGAGAGAGAGAGAGAGAGTTGCGTTCGATGTACAAGTAGCTGTAATTATTTACCGTCTGAATAAAAAAAAGAGCAGGAAAAAGCAAAAAGTGTAAACGAAAGGCAAAAAGTGAAGAGCGTTTAGTAGAGATACATAAATCGCAAAAAAGAAAGAAGTAATTGCTCGGTCAAAATAAATAATGAGATACAGGTGGGATGTATTAGAAATAGGTATAGAGGCAAGAATAAAGAAAATCGAACGGCCGCGAGAGGGGGCTTTTGTTCGAAATCGACAAGCCCTCGGCGACAAACTATTTGTCGCTGCTCTCAGGAGCGCATTTAACTACATGAACGGTTAGATTAATGGAACAACTTGAGAATGAGAGCGGGAGGGAAGGAAAAAGAGAGGGAGAGATCGCGGGCTGTCTTTTTTCCCTACTCTAATTCCGCAGTTCATTGAAGGAGCGGCGCCGAGGCGGCCGGCGGTAGTAGTAGCGGCAGCAGCAGCACAGCACCACTGGCCGTCACATCGAACTTTTGTCCAAGTTAATTTATGGCGGCGGGGATTAAGGGACAGTCTGGGAAATAGGAGAGAGAGAGAGAAAGAGCAGGGGCCGCAGAGAAAGCGGAAAATGGCAATTCTGCAGCGCAGTGCGGGCCAACTACTGCCGGCGACTCACCTTCTCGCGCCTTCTCTTTCTCACTTTGGCCGCCCGTACCCTACTACTACTACTGCTTCTCTTGGCCTCCACCTTCTTCTTCTTCTTCTTCTCTTGCCCACCACGTTTCTTCTTCGCTCTGGCCCTCTCGGCGCTTTTTCCTCCCTCCGCAAGCTCGTGTCTTCACCCGACCAACCCCCTTCTCTTTCTCCATCCGGAGGCACCCTTCTTTTCCACTTTTAAACGCTTTAAAAAGCCGGTGACTTTCTTTCTCCGTCCGACGCTCTTTTCTCTCTTTCCCTCCCCACTTGCCCGCTTAGTTCAGTCGCGATAAAATATTACCGCGCAGCGAAAGAAACGGTCAATCCCCCTCGGGGCTTGACAAAAACGCCGGTTATAAAACTACTCTCCTGTTCTCCGGAGTGCTCTCTCTCTCCGCCTCCTCCAAAGCAACGACTAGTCGCCCTCTCCCCTATCTCATTCTCCGTCTTCCTCCCCCCCCCCCGCTGACTTATGTTCGCGCTATTGGACGCGCTCGGAATTCACGATCGATTTGCCTCGAGGATCAATGATCTATACAAGCATTGCTTTGTCCCTTTCGGATCTCTCTCACTCCGAGCACTCATTTACTTCTTCCCTCGGCTTTTTCTTTAGCGCGAGTTTTCTTTACCTCTTTTTTTTCTCTCCAATCGACCTGCCACTCGTTTCGGTGATTCTCCGCTTTCTCTCTCTATCTCTCTCTTTGGCCCGGCTCTTACTCTAGCGCACGTCCGAGAGTCGTTGTTGGGATCAGACACGTTCGTGGTCGTCCGATGCTCTCGATCTTGTCTAGCCCAGCTACACTACTGTATACTGTTGCTCCGGGCTGTTACTCAGCCAACTGTTCGCTTTATTACCCTAGATTGTGACTTAGTGCCGCTAATTTAGACTTACGTTAAATGCTCATTATTAAACGGATAAAAGACGATGCAATTATCATTTCTCCGCTCCTCCGCGAGATTTCCATCTCTTTAACCACCTGAATATCTATGGTATTATATTTGAACCCCTCCCATCCTTAATAATTTAATGTTGTATACCGTTATTTATCTTACTTTTGACTTCTCTCCACATCTAATTTCCGGCCGCGTACGTAATGTGCAATCTTAATTGGCTTGTCTGCTTGTCGAGAGATGAGTTTGAATTAGAATTGATTGCCCGGCCGAACGAATCAGTCATTTTTAATGCTAATGCCGCAATGATAATGACGATGATGACGCTGATAATACACGAGATACACGCGGGCGCGATATTAAAGATGATTAGGTGTATCATTGTATTGCATCAATTAATATACGAGAGAGAGAGAGAGAGAGAGCCCGGTGAAACTGACTCGCTGGTGGATTTTGGGAAGATAGATCAAATTCCGATGAAGTGAGCGCCCAAACCGGCGTAAAATGTCAATTACAAATATGAGAATAATGGCCTGCGCGTGTCACGCGGGTTCGTATATGTCTATGCGTATTATATGCGTTAAGCTGCTGGTGCGCGAGAGTGTTTTTACGACGCGATAAAAGAATGGCCAGCTGCTGGAGCTTCGCCTTCGGCTCTATATAGGGTGTGATAGGAAAGAAGCCGTCGCATTTTTCTCATTGGTTATTCGACTATTATTCAGCAGCCGCGCTAACCGCAACGAGAGGAGGAGGAGCAGAGCTAGTCTAAGGGGGAAGAAAACTGGCAAGAGAGCGGCTTCGTGAAAAAAAAGGAGAAGAAAAAAAAGGATGAGAGAGAAAGGTGGCATTGAGGGGATGGAAGGGGGCTGAAGTAAGAGGGTTGGCGCGGCGGAGGGAGCGCGGTGGGCATATAGCAGGGGCATTAAGACGCAAGAGATTTAGAGCGGCCGAGGGTACGCCCGGGCAGCAGCAGGGGAGCTGCGCCTGCGGTCGTGCAATTCAGCCACCCTGCGGCCGTGGAATCTTGCCCTTAGCTCTCTCTCTGCCTCTCTTTCTCTCACTGCTTGGCTGCTTCCTTCGCTACAGTTCGGCTAGGGGGAGGAGTACTCCTCCCGGGCCGCGCAGTGAGACCCATCGTCAGCTTACCGCTGAAACATGGCGCTAACCCGTTCGGCCAGTCGTGGGCTGGTCGGGGCTGGGCTCGCGGCCAGATTGCGCTAATTAATGCTAATTGCCGCAAGATAATAAATAACGTCGCGCCCGGCAACTGTAGAGAGCTGCTAGAGAACGAGTGCTGACGCTCTGCCTCGAGTGCTTTAGTACCAAGAGAGGGAGCGGGGCGCGTGTGAGTGTACGTCTCGCGCGTTGCCGTTATACCGCACGTGCTCGGCATATAAAGAGCCGCTGCCTCTATGCTGCTGCTGCTGCTCAAACATTCATTGATTCGGGAGGCAATTAGGCGCCGCGCGCAAAGTACGTAGTCGCTATGGCCGCGAATCAGGCCGACATCGGCGAGAATTTCGATCCGCGCACTGCTAGCCGCCGCCGCTGGGCCGGAGAGTGATGCGCTCCTGCGGCTCATCGGACATTCCGTGACGCGCGCTGGCCGCTCGCTGCTTCCGGCCGCATTGCCTCCACCCCCCTTCGACCCAGCGACCGAGCGAGACGGAATTCAAAAACAGCCGGAACACATTAGGCAGATTACGTATTTAAGAAGTGGCCCCGCGCTCGCTCACCTGCCTCGCCGCACATTCGCCCAGCGAGCGTGTATGTATACGCGAGTGGCCCCGATCTCGTGAAAATTACCCCCGGCCCCCTCTCGTACTTGCAATTGTCGCCGCCCCCGTGGCACACGCGCGCGCCCGGCTATATACGGGAAATCTCATTACCCGGAACGCTGTGCCGCTTTGAAATATAATCGATAATTGTCCAAGTTTAAATAGCTGCATTACGACCTGCCTCCCCTCCCCCACCCGTCGTCGTAGTCGTAGTCGTTCCCCGAACTCCGAGGCCACTCCGTGGAAACTCGACATTTCCACGCTGTTGAATACTCGATTTGATGCATTCGAGTACCGCTGACATTTTTAGCCGCGTTATATGACGGGATCTCTTAAAATTCCTCCTGCTCGATGGATCGAACCGAAAGGCCGTATAAAACGCCACCCCCCAGAAGAGGGAGAATGAGCGAGGGAGAAAAATTGTTGCCCTCGAGTGTCAATTATATTTCCTTCGGCTGTATACGGCGAGGGGAGGGAGGAGGCCAAAGTCGCAAGCCATTTCGCTGGGAATTTCCAAGGTGTCGGCGCGCAGGATAGGCTCGCATCAATAATGGAGCGCCAGCCGAGAAATCGGCGTTGGCGGGGCTGCTGGCTTTTCAAGCGGACCTTCCACACGAAAATCGAAGCAGCAGCAGCAGCGTTGCTCCAGTCGACCGAGAGGGGAGAGAGCCGCGGGCAACGGAGGCTGTGCGCGCGCGAACCCTATAGATCATCCAGCGCGCGCGCCTTGGCGCCTCTCTCGATTTCGACGTATCGGCAAGCGGCCGGAGGAGGAGGCGGCTTTGTGCGCGTGACGCCCCGGCAGCGGCGATACATCGCTCGGCTGTCGCAATTATTTCCACCTGGCGCCTCCTGCGCCTTTTTCGCGACCCTCGGCCCCTCCGGCCACAAATGCCAGGCCACTAAATCCAGAGCATCCAGTGGCGGCTCGATTGGTAATGTGCGATACGTATAGTGCACTCGCTGATTTTTCAAGCCCCTCTGCCTATCTAGTGGCAAAGTGTAGAGTCACTTTTATGTCGGATCGAATGGCGGCATAAACGTCCAAGCCCGGCGCATCTCTTGGCCGATAATTTGGCGAGCTTCAACCCAGACAAAGGCTCGCGCGATACTTGTCCGCGTGAAATCGATATTTTACGTTTCGTTGTTCTTCGGCTGCTACTTTTCAGCAGTGTACGTCTGAGCCATCGATTTCCGCTAGTACACGCCGCTCGCAAAACATTATGAGCCACTCGTGGAGCTTCGGAATTCGAGCGCAGGCTCCTCCGTCGATGTGCAGGACATTGTAAAAATAAATCAGTTTGCCGAAGCAAATCTCCAAGAGTTGAAAAATAAAACAATGCAAGCGGTAGAGCGAGCCCGGTTATATATAGTATAACACAGAGAGTCGAATGAAATCTAATTTAATGCGATTTCAACTTGTGAGTTTAAGTCTGGCTATACGGGAATTTCGTGCCATTAAAGCTTGAGGCATTGCCTCGTGAAAAAGCGAAAATTAATTTGCTCAACTTTAATATTTTAAAATTCGCTACTTGGCCGCCGCTCTCTTTTCCCTCTCGTGCTCTGCTCTCTCTCTCTTTCTCGCGGTACAATATTCGTCGGGCATGAACTACAATTAAAATCCAGTCCCTTAATAACGTGAGCGAGGTGCAATGAAATTCAGCGCGGTGGTAATTGGTACTTGGCGTGAGAAACGGCCGGGGCAGTTTCGGCCAAAATGGGAGAGGACGAGGTATGGGGAGCTGATGGAGAGGAGAGAGTGGGAGAGAGAGAGAAAAAAAGCGGCGAGACACGGGGTCCGGCGATGCCGGCGAAGCAGAAGGAGCGAGAAATATAACGATAGAAATCGGGCCGGTCGCTCGTGGGGGTGGCGGCTGGCATTAATCCAGCCTAGGTAAAAGAAGGTATGTTGCTCCCTCTCCGTCCCTCTCCTTCGTAGCGACGGCTCAGGATAGCTAATGCGGCCCGCGCGATAAAACTAAGCCGGCTAACGCGACGGGCCGACGCGACGGGGGATAAAAAGGACACCGAACTACTGGCCGCCCGGCGGGGATAGGGGGACTGCTGGCCGCCGGCCCTTGGCACTAGCTCGCTCACCCCCTCCGAATCGCTCGAATATTTTGCATCGGCTCGCTTGACCGCTCGAGCCTCCGCCTCCGGCACACCTCGGTGCAGCTCGGACAAACCAGCTCCGCGCAAACGCTCGCTCTCTCTCTCTCTCTCTCTCAGACGCTTGGAATGAAGCCCAGCCTCGGAGCTGGTGCTTATATTCGCGCCCAGAGGCCAGCCGAGCGAAACATTGCGCTCGAGTCGTTCTGTTGCGCGCGTCCACCTGTGCGCTGACCGCCCCCCCCCCTCCCCGAGACCGCACTGGCTCTACACTTTCGCGCGCTTCAGTACAGTGTGTATACGTGCAAAGCAACGTATACACACTGTAGCTGTACAGCTCTGTACAGCTCTGCCCAGCCACGGTTGCTCTCGGCAACAACGTTAATGATAGCCCGGGCTATACAGCTTTGTTCCATTTTTTTTTTCATTCCCAGCCCGAGGAGCGAAGCAGCTGTATTACTGCACGCACGCCAGCCCGAGTCTCCCGTCAATTTTTCAATACTCCCGCCGGCGAAGATTAGCCCGAAGCGCAATAAACAGTCCCTCCTCTACGCCCCCGCCTACCCGTAGCTCACTGCTCGGATGCCTCGCTTTCTTCGCTAGTCTTTCCCTGCTCTTTCGAAAACTCTGCCTTGCCTCGCAAGCCCCTTTCCCAAGTATCGACGATTTTGCTTCAAATCCTGCGAGGAACTTATCCCGAACACGCCCGGATTGCCTCTATTGAGCGTTTTCACTGCTTTCAAAAGCACCAGCCTCCCCCTCCCTCCCAGCCACCCCCACCGTACCTTCGTCTATCCTGCCGATCTTGTTCTTCTATTTTTAGCAATTTTTATCGGAAATTTAATTCCACAAAACGAGCTTGAAGTGAACTTTATCGGGTTTCGCGTTGAGTAAAAAGCTCGCTACTCTTTTTTTTCTCTCTCTCCTCCAACTACATCCCGAGAGATCGAATTTTCCAAAAAGAACCTAATTAGCATGGATAAAAACGATAAATACGCGAGAGACTATGGGGGGGGGGGATGTAAAATTTCGAAAATAATGAGCGAATACCGCTAATAATTTCGACGAAGGGTATTAGTAGTAGTCAGGCGCGTGGCTAAATCGCGTAAATTAGCGTCGGCCGAGCGCTAATCTTGGCCGTCGTCGGAAAAACAGCTACAGCTGCGCTGAAATAGAGGGATAAGAGAGCCGGGGGAATCCGCACGCGCCCTGCAATTAAGCCGGATAATGAGCGCGCGAATTTTTCGCGCGATAAACGAGAGAGAGAGACGATGGTAGAGGGGTGGAGGAGGAGAGCCCGGAGGCTCGGGCGTTTATATAAGGCCAGGGAAACCTGGCTTAATCCGAAAGCGTAAATCGACCGGCCGATTAATGAAAAGATCGTGGCCGTAAGCGGCGTAGCCGAGACGACGGGCTTCGGATAAGATCTCATTGAGGCTAAAACGGAGCCCCGCCGGTGCTGATTATACGATGCACAGGGGACGAGAGAGAGCTGGTGTGCTACCGAGCTCTCTCTCTCGCTATATGTACGCTCTTCTCTCTCTCTCCGCACACCTTCGCTAGCCCTGCGGCCGGGAATCCTATTTGTCGAGCGATTCGGCCGCAATGGATGCGAGAGTAGAGTAGACCTGGCGCGTCCCCCCCTTGCACTCGTGCACGTCAATTACCTGCCTCTCCTTTCCCCGCCAGCCGGCCGATCTCGAGTTTTCACGTGTCCTTATAAACCAGCCGAGATTTCCGACAGCGGCAATTTCGGATGGAAGTGCCCCTGCAATGCTTCCGTTCATTTGTAAACGAGATGCGTTGTATACGTGCTAGCGCATCGCGCGACACTCACACACACACAGCTCGCTCTGTACAGGCAGACGACGGTCCGTTTGCTAACGACCTTAGGGAGGCTTTCAGATCTTGTCGCTGATTAGAGAAGTGCTCGCACGACCGCTCACCCCCTTTCCGGCTCCCCGGCGTTCCCACCTTCTTCTTACTCCGACGGCGACATGCCTTTGCTATGTGTGCCGCTTTAAATTCAATGCTAAGAATCGAAAAGAGTCAAGGTGATTATTTCGTCGAACGCAAAAATACAACAAAATACAGATTTTAAGGACTGTGACATTCTTCCTCGCTATGCTTCCGTTACGCACGAACAAGTTATCAAGGACGCGGAACTTTTACAAAATATTTACAAGGGAACTTGTAATACCCAGTTCTTTGATTGGTAACAATGGTAATGACAGTTTTACTCTTGTCGAGTATTTCCTCTGTTGTTTATCTTATTATAAACGTGTATGGTTATGTTACTGGCTAATGATAAAACTTTTAGTAATGATCAGAACAGTTACTTGCTCGCGAAGAACAACAGAAGAGGAAATAATTTACAAGCAGGAAGAAAAAAAGGTGAATGATACGTGTATACACGTGAAATAAAGTAAAAGGGTCGGAAATGGGCTAAGTAAGAAGAAGGGGGTAAGGACGCCTTGTAAACGTCTGGAACGATATGCGTACCAGTGCTCGCGGCGATGTCTCTTCTCTCTGCCTTTCCCTTTGTTTTCCTCTGTAGGTACTAGTTGAAAACAGAATATATATTCTCTTTGCCGAAAACGCGAATCCATATGCATGTACGCGTTTACCTTGCCGTACATATCTATATATGCACGTCAACCGTTCCCTTGGGCTATTAACGGATGTATACCTTAAGAAGGAGACCACGGAGAATCAATTGCTTTTAGAGAAAAATCTCTGCGTCCGGGAAACTGTTGTCCTACATTCTATATATGAAAAGCCTCCGGTGCATCCCACCTGGTTGGGCTATAATCGTCATCCTTATCAATATTTCACGGGTCGCGCGAGTAAGCGTTCCAAATGCTGCGTTTTATAGGGAAATGTAAAATTTCGTTTTATTAACTATTCGGCAGGAGAAGTAACAAAAGTCCATTAAAGCGTATAACGGAGAAATTAAAATTTATACAGACTCGTAAACATTAAGCAGTCTATTAAAAAAACGAAGAGAGAGGGTAAAAATTGCAAAAAGTAAAATAAAATGTTGTTCGTCCATCTAGAGAGAGAAAAAAAGGGATGAAAGGGTATAAAGGCGAGCTGGTAAATAAACGGGAAAAAATGGGAAAAAGAAGAGAGCTGGTGGTGGAGGGGTGGAGAAAACAGCAAGTGAAAATGGAAAAAGCGTCGAGTTATTATTTAAAGCTTGTTTTCCGCAACGAGATTTCTTATCTATTTTTTCAAAGGATCAAACAAATTGATTCTCAAGCGCATACATATCAAAGAGAAATGCTGAGGGGGCGGCCGAAGTGGCGTATAAAGTTTTCGTAGCTAGGCGCTCTTTACTAAGGCGACGTCGGCGTCGTCGTCGTCGTCAGCGGCGGTGGCGGCGGCGGCGAAGGAGATGGTGGTAGGGTCGCCGGCGCCAGAGCAGCGGCAGCTCCGGCGCGCATGCACTCGAATAACGTCTTCGGATTTAACGACTGCCTTTCCACCTGCGCGCTTTCTCTCTCTCTCTCTCTTTCTCTCTTCCTCTGCGTATGGCTTGTGCAAATGCGGCAGTTAGCCGCCCACTCCCCCCCCGCCACCGCTGCCGCGAGCGATTCTCGCTTATTTCCAGAGCCAGACTCGGTTGGAATTTTCCGTGCATAGAGAGAGAGACCTCCTTCCAGCAGCAGCGCCGGCAGCAGCAGCAGCTACCGTCCGTCAATCGATTTCTGCTTAAAACTTTTGCTCCGGATGCTCGAAACAAGTCGCTACATCGTAGCTGTATAGATATATACACACAGAGGAGAGCGCCCGCCCACCGCAGCGGTACGATGTACTTTTACCGTCTCCATTTATTTGATCAGCTCATTTAAATTGCTTGGCGAAAACAGCCCGAACGCCTAAAGCTCATGGCAACCTTCCTTCTCTTTTGCGCCCTCATCTTCTAAAAGCTTCCGATACATATATAGTATACATAATGCAAAACCGATTGCTTTCCCCGCTGGAATTTGCCGGGCCGATGTTTTCTGATAATTGGAAATGAGCGCGCGCCTTTAATAATCCGTTTGTCGAAGGCGATTTGTCTGTACTATCATTACTGTTACTACCCCTTCCCTGCCCTAGTGGTTATAGCGAATCATTGCGCCGGCAAATTGACACGGTTTAACTCTGCCCCGCGCTGCCGGCTGCAGTGAAAGGGAAAAAGTTCACTCTCGCGTCTGTAAAAAGAAGCTATTGTCCACTTGGGCCGATTTCATCGTCATCAAGACGGAGAATGTAATGTCGTCGATTTTCCAGCTTTGGACCTTTGCTGTGCGCGCGCGCCAGTGCTGCTGCTTCTCCGGCGGCACTATTGTCCAGGCCTCTTCATCCTCAGCTTTCTATTCCTTTGGCGTGCCAATGGCTCTCCTCCCTTCGCTTCTTTTTTTTTCCTTTCCACTTTTATCCCTCTCTGCAATGCTTCCCCACGGCGCTTGATTGTGCGTCCAATTTAACAAGTTTTTCCCGCAGCGCAAATGTAACTCTCTCGTAGATATACAGGCGGGCAAAAGGGAGAGAGGTTTGACTGCGCGTAAAAAATTTCGCCATCCGCAGTTCGTCCTTTTTTTTTGCTTTTTCTTTTATTCTTAAATCATATATACCCGAAAGAATAAACAGTATACAGAGTACTCCGAACTATATTTTACACGTTTTTTTTTCAATTTCACGCTCGAAATATTGTTGCAGATTTGTGTGACATTTATTGTGTTTTGCTTTTTATCTTATATTCGTCGACGTCGAAAAAACTGAAAAAAAAGTAACAACAACAACAAAAGCCAAACTTTGGTTCGAAACGAACTTTCATTTAAAGGAATATTAATTTTTTCATGTTTCATTCAGCGAACATTTTCATGCGGTGGTTTATTAATGAAAACGTGTTTATTTCAATTGTAAAAATATACTGAAAGCAGTCTTGGTCGAGAAACCGAGAGCGTACATCCGAAACAAAGAAACGAAAAATTCAATATTTCAATTCGTTGTCGAGTATTAGCAGCTACCCCGGAGCTTGGAGCATCTTAATTACGGAGGTTATAAATAATGCCGAAGAAAGGTGCGTGGGGTCAGTGGCAAGGGGCTTGGTTATATTCAACGGAGGAACATCTCGGGTAAAAAGGGACGTTCGCGCATTTTCGCCTCTGCTGAAAACCTCGGCTTGGCGCATTGTCTCTCTCTCTCTCCCGTGACTTTTGTCCGGAGCCAAGCAATGCCGCTCGCCCGTAAACGTTTACGGCTCCGCTCCAAATGAAAACATTATCATTCATTGTGCGAGAAAAGGGGGATTTTTGTAGTAGCTGGTCGTCGCCCAGAGCAGGTCTTGGTGTATAAAGACGACGAGGAGGACGCGCAATCGGAATGCCCAAGAGCGCGCGAAAACAATTTCGAGCTGTGACTTGATGGCGCCGGAGTAGAAAGAGGCTGGGCATGTCTGGATGGGGGGGGGGGAGCTTTGCGCACTCGCTTGCCAATGTCTCGCAGATCAGCGAGTCGAATATGAAGCTCTACCCCATCGTCGCTGTCGTTGGCTCGGAGTGCGTTTCTTTTGTGTTAGCCAGCTGCCGCGAGATGAAAGACAATTATCGCGCTCTTTTTGCCCGGGTAATACGAAAAGAAAGCGGCGCGGAAAAGACTAAGGGATGAACCTGCCTATTCTCATCTCCATCCGCCGCGTCTTTTGCACACTGTGAATGTCGTATTTTCAGTATAATTATATGATTTTTTCAAAGTTTTCGCAAATTCATGCGATATACTTAAGCTTTAATTAAAATACCAATCGATTTTCCAGTACACACTTTTATTGCCTCCTCGACCACGTAACAATGCTTACAACTATAGATCGAGCACTTTTAATAATTGAAACTACCTTCCTTTCCCCCGACGTCGAGCGCCGGGCGTTTGATTTTTTGTCCCGAGAAAATCAAGTATCCCCGCTAAAAGTTTCGAATAATCCGGGGGGCCCGAGCCATTCATTTTTCAACATTTACTCTTTTTTTTTCCTTTTTATTGTGCACGCGTTTCTAAAGCGATTCACCGCAAAGCTCTCAAAATTCCTTTCATGGCGTGTGCCGAGTTTGAATTCGCTTGGCTTTCGACGCGGCGAGCTTGGAAGCGAGCGCGACAGTCGAAAAGGCAACGAAAAAAAAAAGTAAAAAAAAGTGTCCTCTCTCTCTCCCGTTGTTAACTCGCTCGCGGCGAAATGGGGAGAACGCGAGCGCGCGGGAGTAGAGCAGAGTTGGCGGGGGGGGGCGGGGCGGGGGGGGGTCCAGCGTTAAAATGTCGCGTCTCGCGGGTCCACGCGGCCAAGCCCAGGGTCGTCAATATAAATGTAAATGTCATTGGTCGCAGCAGCGAGGCGCATCGGCCCAGGCTCCCACGAGGACGATTGCGCGACGGAGCTGAATATTGCGCGGGTGGATGGAGAAGTGCAGAGGGGGGAGGGCATAGAGAAGGCACGCTCGCCGGCGCCTCGCCGCAATTCAATTGCCTCGCGAATTCGAATTTATGCCTGCTTAAATGCGAGTGCAGACGCGGGAGAGATAGAGAGGGAGCGGTAGTGGCGGGGGGGGGGGAGGAGGAGAAGCAAGCGGCCGAGTCCTCCTTTCCAGAGCGACTACTTTATTTCTTCTTGCGTGCCGCTGCTGAGACTTATTGACGTGCTTGGAATATTTGGATGCGCGCCGCGCTTGCCGAACGCGAGGTAAACCACTCTTTATTTGACTCCGAGAATGCCGCGGAATCTTTTAGCGTTTTCATTCGGACTCCCCGAGCTCTTTCTCCCCCCTCCCCCCTTCACTCGCTTTCTCCTCTTTCTCTCGCTCTCTCGCTCTTGCCGCCGGCAAAACTGTAGATTTAAAGTGTTTTAAAGTTCGTTTTTCTTTCTTTTTTATATGAATCACTCGTTAAATTAAATTGGAGCATTTCTTTGAAATATTCTTTTGAATGGCTGGTGTTTATGATTTATTGACGAATTAATTGGAGCCTACGGTAAACTTTAATTTAATTGGCCAATTTGTCTGGGGCAAGGAGAGCAGCCTTTTCCCCCCTCTTGGATTTAAAATTTCAGCGCAATTATTTATATGAAAGCCAATGCAAATCGTGCAAATTTTGTAAAGAGCGGGCAAATTCGTTGCCGGCTTTTTAGTAAAATTACGAATAGTTGGCGAATAATTGACAATCCCGTCATTTTCTAACTCGCGTCTGACTATTCACGGATGTTTCTACTGAACGATACGACATATTCCTTTCAAAAGTTATTCAAGTGCTGGTAACAATAAACGAAAAATATTTATTAATCAGAGTAATAAACTATTCGGGAGGATCCTCCAAAGTGAATACTACTTTCTCAGCACTCATTATCGAGCGTGCAAGTCCCAAAAGTTGCGGGCAAATTCCACGGAACTAAGATTTAATAGGTTAAGAAAATTCCTAAGTCAAATCCCGCTGTATTTGCATAATTAAAGATCAACTTGAAATCGAGAGAAAATCGTTGAAGTCTCGTGCAATTATTATAAAGCCAGGGCCGGTCGAAAAGCCAAGGCGAAATAAGGTTATATCATCGTCGAGTAATAATGAAATACATCGATAATCCAATGAATAAAAAATTGCGAATCTCTTCTTAATGAAAAGAGGGGAGCTCCGAGAGGATATATTTCCCGACAATATTCGACTTTGTAAAAAAGCAGAAGCTTTGGCTTTGAAGCGCGCGTGCGTTGCAGGCAGCGGAGGTGCCAATGATTTTTTCCGGCCGCTCATGGCGCGGCCGCGGCGTTCGTTATAGAGCGACGCGAGAGCGGGGCCGTGCGAAAACAAAACGTTATCTTCGTGCCGGAACATTGTTTCTGCAGCACATACACATACACTGGCTTGTGCAGCAATCTGCATTCCATTTCTACCCTGCTGAAAATAATCAGGTGAGATCTCACCTGAGATCTCAGGTGAGATCTCAGGTGATGTTTTGACTAGAGATCTCAGCTGAGATCTCAGGTGAG